>JAOXYA010014349.1:0-13823 GCA_028565675.1 Sorex palustris | reverse complement strand
TCTCCTCTTTTCAGTAAGCAGCAGCACAGCAGGCACAGCCCAACGCCAGGGCCTGGGGCTCTTTGGCGGTAATTAATAAAATTAAAAACTAGGAGTGAATTATTTGCATTGCCTTGGTTTATAAGAAGGGGATAAAGGAGACAGAAAGGAAACTCTCAGATATGAAAAGTCCTAGAAGGAAAAAAAGCATGGAAATGATGCTCTTAATAATCCAAAATATGACATAAAAACATCAGTGCCACTCTCTGCAAAAAATGACCAAACATTAAAAAATGGTTCATACCAAATAGTGGTGGGAAAAAGGACAGATGAAGTTGACAGATCTCATGTGCTATTTTCCTTTAGGAAACAAATCTGAAATGAAATATGCATACATCATGAGTCTATGATCTAATTCTTGGGCATACATCCCAGAAATAATTCTCACACATGTCCTCAGGGGTTACAAATGGAAATGTTAGTGGCAGAATTTTTTGGTGATCATATGAATTTTGAGGTGATGAGTTTCTATCATTTGGAAGAGGTAAGTAAAGCAGAGTAAATGCACATAATAGAAAATAAAAAGTGGAAAACCTATATAATAACAGAATAACAATACATGAAAGCAATGCTGAGTGAAAAATGGAACATTTGTACTTTTGTAGTCTATGTTAAAATATGATAATTTACTGTAAATTAAAAAATATATAAAACACAAAAATATATTTAACAAAGGCAAAAATATTTTGTGCCTTTGTGCCTTTTGAAATTTTGAAATTTGTTCTCTGTGGGGTGTGGAGTGAGGAGGAACAAAAAATATAACAACAAGGTCTTGCAAGGACTCGCCATAGTAAACTATGAATTAAAGAGCATGCATAAGTTAACTATATGTGAGACCAAATTAATTTGCAAAATGTTGTCAGGTTTTTGCAAAGATTAAGAACACACATTTCCAGGAGAGTGGGATGTGCTCATCTCTTACCTCCTTCCTTTATAACCTTTAGAAAATTAAAAAGAATAGGTTTTTAAAAATAATTCCCTTGCCAATAATTTCATAATATAAAAGCAAGGAAGAACCTTAAGAATTTAATAAATGGAAATAAGAAAGAGTCTCAGATTTGGGAAGAGGAGACCAGTTTTCAGATGGACATCTACCAGAATCACCCAGGGATTCACACACACTAAATGCTGATACCCACATTCAACCCGCCAACACTGGAACAAAGCACATCATCCTGCTCAGGGTGGGAGGGGGTGGGACCAGATGGAGATCCAAAAAGCACAATCTGCAAAGCATGAGCTTGTGCCTGAGGGCCTGTCCACTACAATCTCAGTCACTTGTGTTCTTTGGATCATTGATTTCAAAAAATCTTTAACAGCTTTTGCTAAATAAAGCAGCACAGAAATGCTAAAAAAGAAATATATTTCAAAATATATGACTATTGTATACAGTATGGTACTCCATCTGCTCTTCCAAAATACTTGTTTTAGAAAATACTGTGTAGATAGGTCTATAAATTGCTTCCTCCCACAAAACAAAGTAGACTCACTTTAGGGGGTAGGAGAAAAACATTTTTTTCTCTTATGCCTCATCTATGGAAAGGAAAATAGTGTATAAGAGCAAACAGATATGCCTCAGTCATTCTTGCAACACCTGAACTTAAATAAAATACTGGAGATGTACCTTACTTTGAGGATCATGCTGATAACTTAAAGTAATCTAGCATTATCAATGAAAATAGCTTGTACATATCACACACACACACACACACTCACACATACATAATATGCTTGCCTTCTTGCAGCTCAATATTTAAACAAGTAAGTGGTGTCCTTGGCTTGAAAGATCCTAGGTGGCTTTTAGATCTTTTTTGCTAGAGTCCTCTGGAAAGATCTCAGAACTTTCAGTTGGATCTCCCAATGTACTTCATGCAATGCTTGTATGTTGTCAATTAATATGGACTGGGACCATCACTTATTTCTGTTTTATTACACACATTACTGAACACCACTTAAGACTACTTGGCTGTTTTTGCTTTTGCCTACACTCCACCTGTTGGAGACATTGAGCTAAAAGGCTGTCCCCACTACCTTCCTGAACAAATCTCTTGCCAGTGAGTAAGACTGGGACCGTCGCTTGGGATAAGCGGTATTTCTTGCTGGACACTGGGATTGTTGTTTTTAATATTCACGAATCAGCTGGAAGGGAAAATGTGACTGCTTTGAGCTGAATGAGGTTGGAGTCTCTCTCTGGAGAAGTGCCAGGTGACAGTGTCTGAACTGGAAAAAAAATCCAGTTGTAAAGCTGGAAAACTGTGGGGATTGGAGTCAAGATAATTCAGGGCTTGCATCCTGGCTCTGTCAGCTGCATCATCTGTGAAATGGGATATGCTGCCTCATCCTTGTTAAGCTGCTGTGAGCATCGATGTACTGGGATCAGAAGAGGGAATCGTGCTGCTGCTGCTCAGTTTCTGATCTCCCAAACAAGCCTCTGGGTCCCCCTGATTCACAGTTGTCCAGTTCACATGCCAGGTTCTGTGAAGCAAGCTGGGCTCATGTGAGAGTTACTACAGCTGAAAGCTCTCGTGAGAACTGTGCCCTCTTTGGAACCCCATGGGTTAACTTCTCTGCAACTGAACATCCCATCTAACAATGGTGGTCCTCTTTCTTAAGAGTCCAGCCCTCTGGAATTACCGAATCTCCAGCCAATGTCAGAAATTGATGTTTTAGACTCTATAGAGTCTATTCAGAACTATAGTGTGTCACTGGCTGGAGCAATAGCACAGCGGTAGGGCATTTGCCTTGCGCACAGCCAGCTCGGCCGAGTCAAGCCAGGTTCAATTCCTCCACCCCTCTCGGAGAGCCTGGCAAACTACCAAGAGTATCTCGCCCACACGACTACCTGTTACTTATTCAATATGCCAAACACAGTAACAACAAGTCTCAAAATGAAGATGTTACTGGGCCTGCTTGAGCAAATCGATGAACAACGGGAGGACAGTATGTCACTATAGATCACTGAGAACTATAATTGCTCACAGGGTGCCAACTCCTTACCACCTCTGGCATCAACACTTATTTGACCAGGGTGCTTCCTCCATCTTGCAGGTGTACTAGCCTAGACCAAAGTGTACAGACTAACACATATTCCTCCCCCTGAAAAGGGCTGCCTTAGACTCCATGATCTATCTCTGAACTGTAAGAACCTAGATCTAATCCCACTGGGCTGCAATACATGACCCCTTCGTCATGCCACTCACAGGTAAACATATAGAGTTCTAGACTGTTTCAAAAATCATTTATTTATGAGTTGGTGAGTCCAACTCTTATGTTTTGATGAGTCCATGAAAACAAAGGGCAGGGTGAATGGAATACGTCACTTCTCACTTCCAAATGACATCAAGACTGATTGGAAGGCTAGACCATGGCCAAGTTCAGACACCATTACCTGCTGCCTCCAAGACTCAGCCCTTATACAGCCCAAAGGGGTCACACTCCCCCATTCAGCTGATTTGTGGATATTAAAAACAACTGGCACAGTGTTCAAAATGAAACAGTTCTTTAAATTTTAATTATGGCACGGTGCTCGGTTTATACTGTAAAATATAATCTCTCACCCAAAACATTGATTTACATATCTACTTAATAAGATTCATGCATATGTGCATATCTTCTAATGAATAGCAAAAAAATAACAATGGTTTTATGCATTAAAGGGTTTCTTTAAAATGTGGTATAAAGCATTCATATTAAATCATTTTCCAAAAATGGTAATTTAAGGGAAAAATTTTGTGTATTTTTTCCCCTGCCATTTCACTTTTCTGCTATTAGATCGACTGCCAGGCTTTTCTTAAAATATGGCCTCATCAGGGAAATCCTCTTTACTCCTACCCCCAGAGTCTTGCTGTGCACATTAAAAGGGCTCTTTAGAGAGTTCCCTATTGGCACATTTAATTTTATTTATTTTGAGCAGTCCCCCAGTTGAGATCAGGAGTCCCCAATGCACTGGTGTTTCACATCAATGCAAGGGCCCCAGAGTGTGGAACAGTCAGGCCCTGTGGTCACCCCAAGGTTTCTCAGAGCCTGTGTTATTGGGAGAAGCAAGTGGTCCCGGGGATAGAGGCAAGTTGTCTACATGCAAAGTATTCACCTTAATCCCTTGACTCACTCTCCTGCCTGAGTAGTACATTTCTCCTGTCTGAGTAGTACATTTGGATGCTCTTTGTCTCTGTTCTTCAGAAACAGTTTGGCTTAATCGGACCGGAACTTCAGAACTGAGATCTGCTTCTTAGCTGTCCTTTTACCCAGTGATTTTATATCTTTTAACCCAAGTTACTTTAGCTACAAGTTAGGGATACGGGTAGTGCCTTTTTCAAAAGGATGTCAAAAGCTATATTTATGTCGTGGCACATAGCAACATGCAGAGTCAGAATCATAATCACCACTATCGTGATTCTTACCATTGTTTTTCTGAATAAAACTTCTAATCCTTCCAAACGTGATAGCCTCTCATTATCTGTATGCAAATCATAATGCCCCAAAGTGGAGAATATGGGGAAATTGTCTGCAACAGAGGTGGGGGAGGGCTGAGATGGTGGAGGGGGATAGTGGGGACATTGGTGGTGGAAAATGCACTGGTGGAGGGATGGGTGTTCAATTACTGTATGACTGAAACTCAAACATGAAAGCTTTGTTATTATCTCATGGTGACTCAATAATAATAATAATAAAATAATAATAATAACAACAATAATAAAAACCCTTCTAATCCTTTTCTGTGACTTTCCCATCAGGTGGAATAGTCCTTTTTCCCTTTTCTGGTTTAAGACTCAGCATAATTATTGGTATACCATAGGTATTCAGTAACTACCAAACAGATTCTCTAGAATTAATATGCAACACAAAAATTTTCCCAAGAATCTTTTTGATTTTGAATCCACCAAAAAAGATTCTGTAAAGGTCTGTTTGAAATGCTGTAACAAAATACCAGATTAGGTAATTTATAGACAGACAGATCTTCCATTTTCTGGAGGCTGGGAGTCCCTGTTTAATGTGTCTGTATGGTTATGGTGGGCATACTTTCTAGGTTGCATTTTGTCCCTTTGCTCTGGGTCCTTACTAGGTCAAAGGGATAAGCGTGCCCAGTTATGCCTCTAGCAAAAGCAGACGAATTCCTTTCATGATGTAAGCAGCTCACAAAGTCCTTATCCACTAATGCCATCATCCTGGAGGTTTAGGGTTTCAACATGAAATTTTGGAGATACAAATATTCAGATAATAGCAGATTCACTGGGAGTTCCCCACTGTGATGTCGGGCATTTAATCCTTCAGTGCTGTACATTGCATGTCTCCCAAAACATCTCATCCTCTGAGAAAGGCTCAATTTCTCGAGGGCACTTGCTGGGTTTTGTCATTAGATCTGCCCCCAAACAATCCTGTATTCCTGGACGGCAGCCCCTCTCTGCATTGGTCAGGATGACATCATCGAATCCTCTTCTCTCTCTTGTGGAAATTTGTTTCCCCATTTTCTGTTCTTTGGAGCTGTATATAGTCACTCCTTATTAACTTCTTTTTCTACTTCTTTACCGGAATGAGAAAAATTTAAGGAAAACAAAACATGGCTTCCATGTTCAGGAAAACAGCCAAAAGTTCCAATAAAATGAATAAGTGGTCAGGTGACCAACTAAAGCAATTTATCAATTTATCTTTTTAAGAGTAAACATATCACTGATGCCATTTCTGAAAGCAAGCCTTCAGATCCGTTAGCTATTTTACTACAATATATTTTTACTCACCCTCCAGAATCACTGAAGCTTTGTGAACATCTATTTATTTTCTTTATATCCTTAAAATTACCATAATTTTATTTCAAAGTCATATATCACAGACTTAAGAAAAAAAAAACAACAGCATATAATTGAGCTTCTTTTATCAGCCTCCTCCACCAGGCACTTTAAGAGACATTTTATTTATTCCTTGCTTTGGGGAAAATTTCAGCCCACAGATTATTTGTCATTTTTTTCATTTTGGTCAATTTGTCATTATAATTAGTGTTATTCTGGGATCATGGAATCTTTTCTGTCTGAAAATGAAGAAGCGATTCCCCAAATGACTTGACAGAGAAAGGAACGCTGAAGGCAACAAGAGAGACAAAGGGGGAAAATAAGAACTTCTGTATTATAAGAGAATCTGACAGAACAGCAGACTTGCTGCTGCTGGAAGAGTGGAGAGGCCATTGGCAGCCAGTTTCTAATACTAGGACATGCTTCTCTAGGTGTTGCACTGGGCTGCCAGAAGGGATTAAGGTCTCAACCCTCTATGTCACATTCACCTTTCATGATAGCTTAAAATACGGCTGAGTGTTAGCTCAAAACTTCTTGATGAAATGAAGAGAAACTTTCCCAAAGAAGAAATCCGAATGGCTAAAAGGCACATGAGAAAAAGGTCTCCATCATTAATCATCAGGGAGATGGAGATCAAAACAACAATGAGATATCATCTCACACCACAGAGACTGGTCCATATCCAAAAGAACAAAAGCAACCGGTGTTGGTGTGGATGTTGTGAGAAAGGGACTCTTCTTCACTGCTGGTGGGAATGCTGACTGGCTTAGCCCTTTCAGAAAACTGTATGGACGATTCTCAAAAAATTAGAAATTTAGCTCCTATTTGACCCAGCAATACCACTCCTGGGAATATATCCTGGAGAGGCAAAAAAGTACAGTCAAAATGACATCTGTACTTGTATGTTTATTGCTACACTGTTCACAATAGGCAAAATTTGGAAAAAACCCAAGTGCCTGAGAACAGATGACTGGTTAAAGAAACTTTGGTACATTTATACAATGGAATAATACATCACAACGGAAGTCAAAGAATCATCAGACTACTTTGAAAGTCTGTATGCCACAAAAGAAGAGAAGCTAGATCAGGAGGTCTGCTCCACAGCTTGAAAGCTGGCAGCACATGCTGGGGGAAAAGACAGCTCAGATAGAGAAGGGAACACCAAGTAAAAGACATATGGAGGATTTGCTCGGGATGTGAGATGCATGCTGAAAGTAGACTATAGACCAAACACGATGACCACTCAGTACCTCTATTGCAAACCACAACACTCTAAAGGAAAGAGAGAGCAAAAGAGAATGCCCTACCACAAAGGTGGGGTGGGGTGAGGGTGTAGGGTGGGGGAGTGGGAGGGCTACTGGGATCATTTGCGGTGAGAAATGGGCACTGGTGGAGGGATGGGTACTCGATCATTGTATAACTGAAATCCAAGCACAAAGGTGTGTAAGTCTACAACTGTATCTCATGGTGTTTCACTAATAAATTAAATAAATAAATAATAAACCAGTGGCAGAGATGTAGAATTCCTTTGTAGGGTTATCAGTGAATGATTAAATATAACTGAGGACAAAAAAAAAGAAAAAGCGAACTTGAAGATAGGACAGTTAGAAATCATCCAAAATGAAAATAAGGAAAATAGAGTGAGAAGAAATGACAGAATAAACTCACAGGACATTATCAAATGGGCTAATGAAGAAAAGCAGACTGCATGTGGTTCTGGGAGACTAACAGGGCTCTGGGTTCTGGAAAGCAAACTGCTTCTTCCTTACTGATGAGACTGGGAGCAGCTCCTGGGATAGAAAATTCACTAGTTATTCCCTGACCCTAGTTTCTGGGCAGAGGACCACTGCTTGCTAGTGGTGTTACTGGCTTATACACTAGACCACGTAGAGCTGTCTCCACCTAAGGAAGCTTAACTACTAACTGGATGTGACTTGACTAAGAGCTTTCTGGGTTCTGGCTCCAACACAAAACCATTAAACTAATTTCTGGCTCCAGTGCAAAAGCTGTTAAACTAGTTTCTGCTTTGTTGGTGCAAACATGCCTATAAGCTGATGCCCTCCGAGTATGGGGTTCAGCTCTTTGGGTACTGTGCACAGAGTGTCTCTGTCTCCCCATGGGCTATCCTGTCTGCCCTGGATCCCCCTGAAGGGTAGAGCCAAAGAACAGATATGCCTTCCATTTGCTGATTGGCTGTTACTCCTGAGTAACTATGGAAACCTGCTGCGGGTGAAGTTGACCTGATCCAACCCTGGGAAACTCCTGATTCTGGAATCTGTTAGCTCTTATTGGGCCAAATGCTGCCTCCCTGTGCTGGCTTTTGAATTGCTTTCTGGGGGCAAAGCAAAAGACACCACCAGCTTCCTGGTAGATAGAGAGACCCCATGCAATTTAAACAGCAAGGAACCAAAGGCCTGTAGCATTGCAACTGCTGGCAGCTCTATGGCGCTGGGAGCACTCAAGGCCTGAGTTTTATCATTGTTGGGACCATATTCCACACTTTTTGGAAAAGATCCGTAGAGTGTGACTGTGTACCAAAGGTGACCTGTCATGCTTGAGAAGGCCCCACAGCTCTGCTATGAAAGAACAATTTGCCATAATGCTGGATATACAATGCGTACTTCTGCTGGGGTGGGGTGTGGGAGCACCCTTCATCTATGAGCAACCCCTGAGCAACCTCTAAATTACTTTTTGTCCAATTTATGAAAAGAGCTGTGAGGTGAAAGGAATCTTGCTCTATCTGAGTGCCCCTGACTTGCCTGCCACAGCCTGGAAACCTCCACAAGCCTGTGGCTTGAATGCATAAACATACCCTTGAAGTTTTCTTCCACTTTTATTGGGCTCAGAACCAAGCGCTGTCCATTGTGTCACGGGCCTAGAATCACCACCTGGTGTAGAGATGAGAACCCCCACTAGAGTGGACACTTTCTTAGTCAGTGACCAGAAATCAGCAAAGTCATGCAGTACAAAGTATGCAAAACTTTGAACTCTCCCCTGGTACCTGGGAGCTCACTTAGAAGCTATTCTAAGTCAAAAACCTTTTTCTAATTTTCTTTTGGCTACAGCTAGACATTTGGCTACAGCTGGAGATCTGGGAAACACTTACCAAACACTTTACTTTTTGAAATTTGTCACATAAGAACAAAAAGCAATCATCTTTTGCATTAACACATGTCCTACTCCTGTCATCCTCTGCACAAATGTAGGCAAAATTTTCCACCTGCTCTGTGAGAGCCAAACCTGGAATCACTATCTTTTGTACAAGAACAGATCCTAAATTTGTGCTTTTCTTGCAGATTTAGAGGCAAAATCAATTACATTTCCTTAAACTGGCAAGACCTATAATTTTCTTTTCTTTTTTTTTTGTTACAGCCAAGACTCAAGAGACCCCCCTTCTTTGCACCAAATAGGGAAAAAGTTATTATTTTCTAAGCAAGAGTAAAACCTGAATTGACTGATCTCCTCACCAGGGCAACATTTAGTGGCTCCTTTCTTTGCAAAATTAAGACCTGATGCTGCCAACTCGCTCATGAGGGCAAAGCAAAGTGCTCCTAAGCTAGTAACAGTGTCTCTAATGGCCCGCATTCTCTGGATTAAGTTTTTCTTTATTTCCTGAGTCAAATGTACTCTACCACTCCCCAAGGATTTATGATAAGCATAGAACTAAGTAGAACAATTAGTGATCAAAGAGAGATTTTCTTCCATGACCCTGTACAATTTATCTTTGTTAGCTTTATGAGATGTTCTAAGGACGGGTAAATTGAGCTGGGAGGGAATAAATCTCTGAGGCCATGGAAGGGTCAAACGGACCTTAAAGACAATGACTAGTATAAAACTCATGTTCTAGTTTCTATAGATCTAGTCACTGCCACTCTGACCTTCAAGTCTAGGTTGAGGCTTATGATTAAATACCCGGACTGTCTTGAGCTAATGTCTAGCTTCTGTCTTGTGAGGGTAAAAACTGCATTTTCAGATAGTTTTCCTGGGCTTTTGAAACTGTTGAGAAATTACTAGGTATGGATCAACAGTCAGAAATAAAGTTAGGGTATGAAAATAGGAAATTCTCAATCCCGTAGATCTTGCCTGAGCATATGCTGGACTTAAGGAAGAACTCAGTGTTGCGTCCCAGGTATGGTGTGGGTCTTCCGTACAGCTTTGGGAGAGAGACTTCCATTCTACTTACCCTGGGCTATAGTTTTGATATCTTCTGCTGTCTTTTCTTGTTCACTGTAGAGCTGCTAGTGGTCCAGATGTTGGGTGCCAGCTGTGTTTACAGTGCAAAAAGTTAAAATAACTAGTTACTGATTTCTAAGTTCTGAAATATGTTGACCACTGGGTGTCTTCAGTGTTACAGCTTCTTACTTTCATCTCACAAGGGTTTAACAGCAGACCTCCATGGCAGAATATCAACCCTAGCAGTGTCACACTGCCACTTCTGGCATAGTAATTCCCAGCAGCTTCTCATCACCTATGCTGATAGGTACTGGTGAGCCCATAGGTTTCCTGAGTTTTGTGAAAGGTTCTCACACATTCATCAAACCTGGACTTGTGATGGCAATTAAAGTTTGAGGACCTGGTGGTGGGAACCTGCAGTTGACTGTGGGTTAGCTGAAGTCATGGTAACAAACAGGTCTGAAGAGGAAGAAGGCTTGGCAGATGGAGACCTTGACCTTGGGCAGGGATCTGACTAATACCCTGCCCAGTGCACAGTGTCAGAACTGAGCTGAATCTGTGGACACCTCTTGAGGCCTGTGACCTGTTACTGATGTGGGGAAGCCTCCACATGTGCTAGAAATGGGTCCAGGAAACTTCCTGAGGAACCCTTGAGGGCTGTGTTACTGACGATGCATCCTACAAGTCCTATGTCTGACATCAGGCCCGCTAAGCATTAAATATCTTCAGGAAGGAGGTTACTTGTTCTGGGAACTCAGCGGCAACTGTGACAAATCCAGATGTTGGCAAGGCCTTGCTCTCAAGCGGTTCTCTCCAGGAAGAAAGTGTGGATGGAGGCGTTACCCAGCCTACTGTAAGTATATGGTGCCTCATTCCCTGCTACCCAGAATTTAGAGCAGGGCTAGCCCTCTGCCTGAAGCTTCTCTAAGCAGCCCTGGGGGCCTACTGAGTCAGCATGGGCTGTGTAATGACTTGGGTTGATGGCCTCCAAGAAACTGAACTCACTAAACTATCAGTAACCACAGAGCCACAGATCACCCCATGGCCCCTCCTGCCCAGCTAACTAGCTTTCTCCAAGATCAGCTTACTGTTACTATTACTGTCACACCCCAGGTTGAATCACAGCTTCTTGCTGTAAGGAAGGAAGTAATGATTACACCTGGTTTTGTCTCCAAGGACCTGAAACCTGGAAGAGTCAGGAATCTTTTCCCAATGAGCAGGGGCCACACAGAGTCAGAATTTGTATCTCCAGACCCCTTGCAACTTCCTTGTGCATTATCTTTGCATTGGTTTCCTCCTTCAGTTCAAAACATAATTGATTAAAGCACTGTATTGAAATCATTGGGACAATTTTATGGATAGCAAAAGAACCTACCATATTCCTGTTAGGATAACCCAAATCTAGGACACGGGCAGCACTAAGGGCTGGCAAAGATGTGGATCTGTGAGTTTTCATTCATTGCTAATGGGAAGGCAAAAATGGTAAGAATTTTGAAAAAATACGTTTTTGTTTTTGTTTTTCACGAACTGCTGCTGGGTGTCATTTAAGCGCATTAATGGTCATGATCCAGAGACTCACAAATGAATCTTGGAACTGAGCAGCTTGCTACAGAGATGTTTTCAGACCCCAATTATTTAAAATTTTAGAATTCCAGGAGTGTGCAGCTGAAAAAGCAGCCGCATGACATATCATATATATATATATATATTTTTAATTTCTTTTGTTAAGTCATTGGAGATAGACCCTTACAGACATCTCATAACAAAGCAATACACAATAAATCATCTGGACTGGAGCAATAGCACAGTGGGTAGG
Source organism: Sorex palustris (assembly GCA_028565675.1). Taxonomy (NCBI): domain Eukaryota; kingdom Metazoa; phylum Chordata; class Mammalia; order Eulipotyphla; family Soricidae; genus Sorex; species Sorex palustris. Next base: position 2,012 of record JAOXYA010014349.1, on the reverse strand, counting down.
GTGTTTGCCTTGCATGTGACTGACCTGGGTTCGATTCCCAGCATCCCATATGGTCCCTCGAGCACTGCCAGGAGTAATTCCTGAGTGAAGAGCCAGGAGTAACCCCAGTGCATCGCCGGTTGTGACCCAAAAAGCAAAAATAAATAAATTAATAAATAAAAATCTAGCTTCTGGCTGTGGGGCAGACTTGAGTGGTGGTAGGAAAATTTGAAGTGATGGTGGTGGGAAGGTGTAATGGTGGTGGGATTGGTATTGAAATGTTGAATGTAATCAATTATTGTGAACAACTTTATGAAATTTAAATTTAAATTTTTTAAAAAATTTTTTGTTTTTATGAAACTAAGTGCTCCTACTCTGCAACCTAGTGATCTTGTGCTCTTTTATTCATAACTGCCAAATATTGGAAGCAGTAAGCTTTTTTAAGTAGGTAAATGGATAAATAAACTGGTATGTCTGAGCCTGGAATGATAGTACAGCAGGTTGGATGTTTACATTGCATGCGACCGATGTGGGTTTGATCCCCAGCATCCTGTATGGTACCCAAGCACCTCCAGGAGTAATTTCTGAGTGCAGAGCCAGGAGTAACCTTTGAGCATCACTGAGTGTGGCCCCAAAAGTGAAACAAACAAAGCCCCCAAACCTGGTGTATCTATTGAATAATAAATAGTATATTATTCAATGCTAACAAGAAATGAATATCAAACTATGAAAAAACATGGAGAAACTAAACCTGAGTACAGATTACTGTAAAAGAAACCAATCTTTTCTGATTGGCTACATATGCCATGATTCCAAAACTATGGAGATGGTTAAAAAAAATCAGAGGTTACCAGGTTACCAGGAAAGGGGTTGAATTGGAGAAGCACAAAGTATTTTTAGGGCTGGAGTGAGTGCCTGGCATAGCATAGAGCCCTGGGTTAGATCCCCAACACCCTGACCTCCCAGCCACATAGTATTCTGTTGTGTGCGTGCGTGTGCATATATATAATATATATTATATATATTCACATATATACAGATAGCACTGTAGCTATTATATTGCTTATTGTTCATTGATTTGCTCAAGCAGGCACCAGTAATGTCCTTATTGTGAGACTCGTTACTGCTTTTGGCATATCGAATACACTGCGGGGAGCTTGCCAGGCTCTGCTATGCGGGTGGGATACTCTTTGGTAGCTTGCTGGGCTCTCTGAGAGGGACAGAGGAATCCATCCTGGGTCATCTGCGTGCAAGGCAAACGCCCTACCCGCTGTGTTATTGCTCCAGCCCATATATGTACACATATATTATATATGCACACAGAGAATGGAATACTACCAGGTGTAAGAAAGGACAAAATTTTGCAGTTCACTTGAACATGGATGGAATGGAGGGCATCATGTTGAGGGAAATAAGTCAGAGGAAGAAGGACAGATGATCTTACTCATCTGTGGTATAGATAACTAGAGAACAAAAGGGACTAGACTGCTTTATAATAACAAATCCTTGGACTTTGATAATAAAACTGAGATTTCCAGAACAAATGAGTGTATGTTTTGTATGCAGGAGGTTCAGGTTCAAGCCCCTGGCACTGCATGATCCCTAAACACAGAGCTAAATATGGCTCTCAAAAACCAAACAGCAAAAAGAACTGAGGTTATCAAACACAGGGGAAAGGGTTTGAACTGATATGAAAGAGGGAGACTGAAAGTGACACAAGGACAGTGGTGGAGGGTCTTAGACACTTTGGTGGTGGTAAAGGTGCAGTAATTTTGTACACTAAACTATGAAAGTCAAAATTATTGTAGCCATGTGCTATAATAAAAAATACATGACAAAATGAAATGAATCACTGCTTCTAGAACCGACCAAAAGAAACAGAAATCTTTGAATATTGGCTTTGTATGGAGAGCAGTTTTACCAAGTTCACCTTATCCTGGCCCCTGGGCCCTACCTTTGTGTAACCAAGAGCCCATTAAAGTGTTTTCCCAAATGAATCATTACTTCTTTGCCAAGATGAATTCCTCTCCCAC
>JAOXYA010014339.1:0-13823 GCA_028565675.1 Sorex palustris | reverse complement strand
AAGGAAGGAAGGAAGGAAGGAAGGAAGGAAGGAAGGAATCCATGACATTAAAAAAATGAACTAGAAAAGGGAAATTATTAAAAAAAAATTTACAGGGCTGGACTGATTGCTAGAAGAGCGGGTAGGGTGCTTACTTTGCATGGGCTGGACCCAATTCCAATCCTCAGCATCCCTGTAGCACTGCTAGGAGTAATTCCTGAGTATAAAATCAGGAATAAATAGCTGAGTATCCCTCTGTGCTTCAAAAACTGAAAAAAAAAATTACAACTGTGCCCTCAAAAACCAAGTAATTGTGAATCAACCTAAAAGAGGTTAGTTATACAAATGGCTTACAGAAAGACTTGTATAAAAGCAATTATAGATCATTATTAAAAGAAATTGAAGAAGACACAAGAAAATGGAAACACATTCCCTAATAATGGACTGGAAACATTAACATTGTTAAAATGACTATTCTACCAAAGCATTATACAGAGTCAAAGCAGTCCCCATAAAAAATTCCCATGTATTTTTTAAGTCTATAAACTAAATGCTATTAAAACATATAAAACAAAACTCCCAGAATAACCAAAGCAATCCTGAGAAAAAAAAAGAAGACAGGAGGCTTTTCTCTTCTCAAAGCTAGAGTAAAATATACTATGACAAGCGGGGCTGGAGTGATAGCACAGCGGGTAGGGCATTTGCCTAGCACACGGCCAACCCAGGTTTGATTCCCAGCATCCCATATGGTCCCCCGAGCACCACCAGGAGTAATTCCTGACTGCAGAGCCAGGAGTAACTCCTGAGCATTGCCGGGTGTGACCCAAAAAAGAAAAAAAAAGTGAAGAGACTCTTAGACCAATGAATAGAACTGAGATTCCAGAAACAAACCAGCAGGTATATGAACAGCAAATCTTTGACAGAGGAACTAGGTGTATAAAGTAGAGCAAGGAAAGCCTCTTGAGCAAATGGTGTTTGGAAAACCTGTTAGCCACATGCAATAGCAACATAAAATCTAATAATAATTTGGATCCTTCTTACCATACACAGATGTTAATTCAAAGTGGCCCAAAAGGCCTAAGAGACAGTCCAGTGTATGCAGCACTTGCCTTGCATGTGGCTGGCCTGGGTTCAATCCCCAACACAACATACAGTCCCCTGAACCTAACAGGAGTGACTGAGCACAGCCAGATGTGCCATCCCAAAGAAAATTGGCTCAAAGATCTCAGTATTAGATTAAATCCATAAATTACATTGAGGGAAATGTAGGAAAAACCCTTCATAAAATTGAATCTAGAAGCATCTTTAATGATTCAGTGATAATTGGTCAAGCCAACAGAAACAGAAGTAAAGCAATGGACCTACATCAAACTAAAGGCTTCTTCGTTGAAAGAGAAACAATTACTAGAATAAAAAGACACCTTAGAAACTTGGAGAAAATATCTATTCATTATACATCTGAACTTAATCTATAAAGCACTGCAAAATTTTAAAAAACCAGACAACCCATCAAAAACCGAAGAGGGAAGCTGAACAAATATTTCCTCAAGAAATAGACACAGACGGCCACAGGTATATAAAAAAAGCGCTTTTGCAACTTATCATCAGGGAAATGCAAATCAAAACAAAAATGGACTATCACCTCATGCAGCACTGTAGCACTCCCCTCCCGCTGTTCATCGATTTGCTCGAGCAGGTACCAGTAACGTCTCCATTGTGAGACTTGCTGTTACTGTGTTTAGCATATCGAATACGTCACGGGTAGCTTGTCAGGCATTGCTGTGCGGGTGAGATACTCTCGGTAGCTTGCTGGGCTCTCCGAGAGGGGTGGAGGAATCAAAGCCCGTCAGGCCGGGGGCCTCATCTAAGCCCTACCCCTGTGCTATTGTTCCAACCCTCATACTATCACCTCATATCTATCAGATTGGCAAGTTCCCACATGTGCGCACACACACACACACACACACACACACACACACACACACACTAGAAACAACCAATGCTGGCATGGAGCCCTGGTTTCCAGAATTCAGACAGAAGATACAAGACTCCTAGGTCAGAAGCAAAGAGTTTATTCCTCACAACACACCAGGAAAAATGAGCACCATGCTTGCATGGGTTTCCCATGTCTCTAGAGTTTAAGGTCAGAGTTCAGCTCACATGGATGCAGTGTGTAGAGTGTCCCGGATGAGGAAACAGAGCTTGGGGCTTCAGGCACACCAATCTTATAAGGGGGCAGTGAGCACCCTGACCAACTTTTCTCAAAGAAAACACTATCGCTATCATCTTAGTCTGCCCTCTGGCTCTGAGAGGGGACAATTTCTCTCTCCAAAGTTGTTCAGACAACTGGAGACATAGCACAGGGGTGAAGACTCCTTGCATGAAGCCAACCAGGGTTTGATCCCCAACATGCTATATGGTCCCCGCCAGGAGTGATCCTTGGACACAGAGCCAGAAGCCCTGAGCACTGCTGGTTGTGGGTCCCAAACAAAACAAACCCAAAATACCACCCTTGAATATAGAGTTCAAAATAAAAGTTTTTAAGACCCAAGAAGAATTACCTCTCCCTACAAAATAACAGGGTGTTTCCATACGTGTGATGCTATAGTTATGACAATTCATTCTTCCGAAATATGCTTGATAAGTGAAAATAAAATTTATGGTATATGATTTCATAAAAAAAATAGGTTCTAGAACCCAGGGGATGGCAAAATGCCTGAACACACGAGTTCCAACTCTGGTGCCACCCACATGCATAGAAAATGGTCCCAGCAACTCTGCTATTTGGGACTGTCAGAGTCTTCCAAAGTATTTGATGTCCAGTTCATAGAAAGCTGCAAAAGAGCCCCTTAGCTAATGTGTGAAACCTCCAGCAAGAACCACAACTGAAAGATGTGTGAACACTTTAGTCAGAGGGCAACCCCCAGTGGGCATATGTGTGTGCACAACAAGCAGAGTGTGACCTTATGGGACCAGAGAGATGGTACAGTAGGAAGGGCATTTGCCTTGCACGTGACCAACCAAGGTTAGATCCCCAGTATCCCTTGTAGTCCCCTGAGCACCACCAGAGGTAATTCCTGAATCAGAAGTAATCCCTGAGCACTGCCAGGTATGGTCCAAACCCTCACCCAACCCCACCCCCAACCACCACCACTAAAAAAAAAAAACCAGTGTGACCCAGGAAAGAAGTGTGACAAAGTATGAAGACAAGAAATCACCCCCCCAACCACCCACACACACATATCCCAACCAATACTGCAAACCAAGTGTGCAAGCACTGGACATCACAACAACAAAGGAAGAAAAATGAGGAGAAAAATGAACTCATTATAAAATTAAAATAGGGTGACCCTAAATTTCTTTACAAATAATATGCTGAATATTGACAGAAAGAAAAAATTCCAGGATTGTACTCAAATATTAAGTGTTTAATTTCTATATTGAGCCTAACATAGAAACTAAGTTATATATTTTTATAAATGGATAACCATATGATTTTGGTTTCTGGGACACACACAGCAGTGCTCAGAGCCTACCCCTGGCTCGAAGTTCAGGGGTCAGTCCTGGCCATACTCAGGATCCAATATAGGGGGTGTAGGCATTGAGCGTAGCTGAGCACTCAATGGTGCTTACCTTTGCCTGAGTTGAGCGCAGGCAAGGTAAGCACCATGTACTATCTCTCCATCCCCTAAACCAGAATAATGTAAACAAAAAGAAAATAATACAGTGTCATATTGGTGGTAAGTGACACAGAGGAAGCCAATCGATGATCCCACTCATCTCGCTTCATCCCAGAGAAAATCTGCATACAATATCTTATTTTTCAAATGGGGAGGATGGAATTTTATCATTTTAAGTTGGTTCACTTAACATTAATTTCAGGCAAGTTTCTAAAATGGCTTCTTTAGAGAACTGTCTACAAACCTATAGAAAGGAAACTACCAGTCATCCAGAAAACCATGGATTCAATTCGTCATAAATGCAGGTCATTTCATTTCTATTTTTTATGAGCTATTTGGAGAAGTGATAAAGGATGGGTTTATGTAATAGTGGATAGCACCAAAGTGAGAGAAGTAATAAATCTGCTATCAGGACCAGGATTCTGGGAGATGAAGGCAAGTGGCTCAAGTTACTAAGAAGGAACATCTGCCTAATCTAGCTTCTTCTTTGGATAAGATCAGGGATGAATTGCGGGCAAGGCCATTAAACGGTGGGTGGTACCAAACTGAAAGGAATTGCAGATACTAACAGGATGCAAAACCAGGATAAGAGATTAGACATTGGCTCAATTCCGTGAGAAATATTCAACAAAGATAAGTGCAAGATACTGTCACGGAGAGAAAAGGCAGAGAAGATCTGAGTTCACAGCACAAGCACAGAGTATGCATTTATCTGAGGTCATCTCTGGCCCCATCTTTATTTCCCTACATCAATCCCCCCATAGTTTGCTGATATTTGTAATCAAGGCCAATGGCTTGTCACTATTCAGTCTATTTCTTTGTTTTATCTCTCTATATTTCACAGATGAGTGAGAGCATCTAATGTTTGTTCTTCTCCATCTGACTTATTATAACCGACAGGCACCCTCCAGATCTATCCATGTTGCCACAAACTGCATGACCTCACCCTTCCTTTTAGCTGCATAGTATTCCATTGTGTATATATACCACGGCTTCTTTATTTGTTTTTCTGTAGTTAGATATTTGGACTACATAAAGCAGAGGTGAAGGATCACACACACAGGGTGGGAGTATGCAGCTGCTTTGCATATTAATTCTAGAAACTTAAACAGTTGCAATTAAACTATTAAAAAATTAAGAAGAAATATCTGAAAAAAAGAGTATATGTATGCAGGGACCCAGGAGATGGCTCAAACGGCCGGATTACCTGCAGGATATCTGCATTTAATTCTGAGCAGCCCTGGTACCCCAAGCAAAACCAAGAGTGAGTACTGATAACTAAGCTAAAAGTACCCTCCCTGCTCATGGTTTGGTACCTCTAGACCTAAATTATGCCTCATCACCTGGTCCTAGAACTGAGCCATCTAGTCAGTTCTGTGACCCAGGCACTGCTTGAGAGATGCCCTAAAAAATGAAATGAAAGGGGAAAGAATGGAGAAGAAATACATTTTTAACATTCTTTCTAAAACTTTAGAAGTGTTGGAGACCGAGCAATTGCACAGTGGTTAAGGCACTTGCTTTGCACATGACTGACCTGGATTTGATCCCCAGCACCACAAAAGGCCCCCTGAGCAAGCACAGATGACACGGCCCAAAAAACAAACAAACAAAAATTAAAACATGATTAAATTTTATTCTTTCTGACCCACCAAAATCAAAAGGAATCATTCCTCCATAACTCAATGAGGAAAGGAACCAGGTGGATAAAGACTTAAAACCACCAGGTTGACTGCTAGAACAGGTGATGCTGATGGAATTACTTTAGGGTGGAGAAAAGAGATAGGCCATGGAACACAACATAAAATAATTGAAGGGTTATTTCCTGAGGGAGGGTCTCTGCCTTAGGAAATACTTCCAGGGACAGAGCTAGAATGAATTACTACAAACTAATAAGAGATTCTGACTCAATAAGAAAAAATGGCATCCCCTCAGCACTATGGGCTGCAGAGGAACGGGTGGTACTTGTGGTTCACTCACATGGCCGGACACTGCTCAGAGCAAATCCAAATGAAAGGCTGGGTTATTCTTTTCTCAGATACCTGAAATGTCTCCATGTCTTTATTGACAGAAGTCGCAAAGACTCTACAGAAATACCTCTATTCCTCCCTGAAGTAAATTAATTATTTTATACATGCAGGTGCAACTGTGAGAAAGAACTGTTCCATGTCAGCCAGGACTTTCTCTTCATGTTTTTATTTAATATTTTGGTTTTTTTCCATTGAATCACAATGAATTACAAAGATATTACCAAAAAAATTACAAAGTTACAAAGATATTTATGAGTGAGTTTTAAGTATATATTGTTCCCACACTAATCCCTTCAACAGTGCCCACTACCCTCCTTGAATGTCCCCAGTTTCCCTTGAGTATCAGCTTTCTATGTTCCACTCTCAGGGTCTAGAAAGAATGTGGCTGAATCCTGGGATATCTGAGAAGTTGCCAAGTGCTACAAAAAAATAGTGTGTCCAGGGCTGGAGAGATAGTACAGCAGGTAAAGGCACTTGCCATATGGTCTGGCATCCCATAAGGTCCCCAGAGCACCCCATATGGTCCCCTGAGCACCACCAGATTAATAAGTACAGAGGCAGAAGTAACCCCAGAGCATTGCCAGGTGTGGCTCATGTACAAAAACAAAAATAGTGTGTCATAAGTATTCTGGTAAGACTGTTCAGACTCAACTGAGATTCTACTCTGAGTTTCTACTCTGAGTGAAATACACTAAGAAAATTTTACCAGGAATTTTCAAAAAGACATAAAACCTAAATCAATATTTAAGATAGGTTATGCAAATTAGTCTAATGAATACTATGCAATCATCATGACAGTAATTATGTGGGTTACTTTTGAACATAAAAAATACATGCAAAATATCAATGGGTAAAATAGTCAATGAAAGAAAAATCATCTATTTATGACTATAACATTAGAAGAGAATTTAGGATGACATATTTGCTAAGTGGACTTTTCTAAGAAGTTTTTAAGTGTGAAATGATGAAATACTTATATTCCCCTTGAAAGCAAAACTATTTATGACATTTAAACATTTTTATAAAAATAAATTCATATTGCTGGTGCACATGAAATGAGAGGATTTAGATTTGTAGTACATAAAATCTATGCACAATTTCTTCAAAACTTAAGTACTAAGATATACCACAATGCAGTACCCATCCAAAAGAGCTGAAAAGATGAGTGAAAAAATAGAAATTCAGACACAAAACTAGTACCTGAATGTATAGGTATTCTAAATAATAAAAAGTGGAAGCAGCCTAAATGTCCATCAACTGACAAATTAAGAAACAGAATGTGCCCTATCCATAACATGGAATGCTATTCTGCAATAAACAAAAATGAAGTACAGTACATGATACTCAATATATCTTAGGAAAATTTTTATTAAATGAAAGACATCATAAAAAAGCTACACATATAGTTTCCACAGATAGTTTTGATTTGTATGAATATCCAGACTAAGCGGATTTCATTAGTAGTAGTAGCAGTAGTAGTAGAAGATTAGTGGTTGCCAGATATGGTCCAGAAACAGAAAAAGGAAACAAAACTTGGGAGGCAGGGAAATAGCATGATGGGTGGATATTATAAAAGCACCCAGCTTTTCTGTAGAGGGAAGGGTTCTGAGAAGATCAGAGAGGAACTTGGGAGACTTGAAGAGTACAAAGGGGAAGTGAAGTCAAAGGGAAGGAAAGACATTTGCGCTGGGAGTTTCTGTGGTTATCCCATATTCTATTTTAATACTCCAATTTACATGTGTGGGAGGACTGTATGGAGGGAGTGAGGCGTGTTCTCCCAAAAGGTCTAACAAGTGGACATCACTTAGCCAGGATCCTAGAACACATTAACATCAATCCAGTACAAACCCAATTCCATGGTGGTAGCAGAAGACCAGCAATAGTATTCCATTTACTAATCCTAGCCCTGATGCCTTTACACATAACTACCTAGATCCAGGTGACCCCAAAACTTCACACGGGACATTTTCTATTAATCAAGAAGACAGAGTACAATGAACACAGCCAGAGTGGTAGAACCCCAAAGTTAACTGTGCTAAGTCCAAGAACTGCGCCTATCTTACTTCAACCCAACCACAAAGTAGTCTGTCCTTGTTACATGCTTCTTTCTCTATAGAAGAACCATTCTAGGAGAAATGCGCCGCTCAGCATATGCTCTGTTAGCGGCTTTGGTTAAACATATACACACACCCAGAAAGAAATATGTGCAAAGCATTCAGATTATTCATGGGCTTCTGCCTCCTTAAATTGCACTCTAGAGACTGAAGCAGAACACAGAGGCAGTGATAGATATTACACAGTAGACAAAGAGCATATGAATGAGCTTCATTCTAGCAGGAAAGCAACTGTATACACGCAGGCATTGCCTTTCCTCCGAAAATAAAACCCTGCTACCCACACGGTAAATATTGCTTCAAACCCAGAGTCGCTCCAACAAATTCTGTGAATACACTCTTTAAAGTCACCCAAGACATGAAGTCTAAAACAAGTTATTCTTTGACTCTCTTGAGTCTGGAGGAAGCAAACAATAAGGATCAAGATGACCATCAACTGTGACACATTCTAAAGTGAGGCAAAGAAAAACAAACCATCTGTGGTACATAAAGAAACAAATCAAGGAAACAGGAAGTATCGAATGATGGACAAACTCTTGTCTTTGACTCCTAAACTGAGGTCACCAGGAGGAGGGAGTAAGAGGCTGGGGGGAGAGGGAGAAGGGCCAGAAAAAAGTGAACAAGAAGTAACACAAAGACTGTGGTGACAGGTCTTGGGCACTTTTGTGGTGGTGAAGTTGCAGTAGCTTTGTGCTACAAACCAATAAGCACTAACACTGTTGTAACTGACAGATCGTTCAACTACAGTAAAAAATTGTTTAATTTAGTTTTATATAACACCCAAACTGTAAGTAATCTTGTTCCCTTTCTATTTATACTATGATACCCTTTCATTTATACTTGTGCTGAGAGCCAGAAATTTAGCTCAACAGGCTGGATCATGTGCATGAAGGAGGCCTGGGCTTGATCCCTGACACCACAGGGTTCTCAAAGCACCATCAGGAGCAATCCCAAGCACAAGGCAAGGAGTAACCCCTGAGCACTGTAAGTATGGTCACAAAGCAAAAACAATAAAAAATATTGTTCAATATTTTTGTTGTTTAACCTCAAGAAACCATTCCATCAATTATATCACTATATAGGTCTTCTGCTTCCTCAAGGTTGTAATGATTTAGTACGAAAAATCACATTTATACACTACATGGAAGCTATCGCAAATTCTTCTGATTCTCCTTGGCTCCTGGTATAAGACAAGACTGAGGCATGCGGTGCCAGGGATAGAACCTGGGTTGGCAGTATGCAAGGCAAGAATCCTAGCTGCTGTACTATCACTGGCCAAGACTCAGCTCTTCTTAGGTTTCCCTCATGCTTTATGGGAGAGTTTATCAACCTACCTATATGACCCCTCTGCCTGCTGTGCCTTGTACATATCTCTTCAAAATCTACACTGCTTTCCCAACCAAACTGGTGGCTCCCTGGTGCTTCATGCTCCCAGACCTAACACAGAACATGGTGTATGGCAGGTTCACAGATGCTTATGGGATGAAACCAATCAGTAAATCAACCCCATCAACCCTCTCTAATGTTTTAACATTTTTTCCACTTGCATTATCCTAAATGTTCCTGATCTCCCAGTGCATGAGTGATCTCCACGCCCTACCACTCTGTCCACTTCCTGATAGACAGGGATTTCTGATAATGCTATGCTGTTTAGGAAAATTTGTTTTACAAATAGTGAGATGGATAAAGAAACTGTGGTACATCTACACCAACAGAATACTACTCGGCTAGAAAGAAAGGTGAAATCACGCAGTGCACTGCTCTGTGGATGGATCTGGAGAGTATCATGCTTAGTGAAGCTGGAAGGAAGGAGAAGGACAGACACAGAATGATCTCACTCTTATGCAGGGTATAAAGAAACACAGTAAAGGAATAACAAATGGCCAATGCACAGAGGCTGAAAACTGGTCTACAAAACTGAGCTTTCCAGGGGGAAGCGGGGAGAGGGCAGTCAGTGGACTCTTGGGGGAGAGGGTGATGTTGGAATGGTGCATGCATGAAACTCTCCTATTAACAGTACTGGGTGCTTCAAATAATAATAATAATAAAAGAATAGTGAAGATGCTCTGGGAAGAAAGCGCAGGGATTGGGGCACATATGCGGGGTCCAGAATTCTATTCCTAGTATCTCACAGACCACACTCCCCAAAATAAGCACTACCAGATGTGTGGTCCAGGTGACCATTGAGCACTTGATGGGGCTAGTAGCACTGCATTGCTGGGCCCGAGGACTGAACTAACTGGGCTACTTGGCACCATTTCACCGAGTGTAGCATCCTGGTTTTCAAACATTACTTGGGAGGTGCCCCCCAAAAATGATAGTAAGAAAATTGCCACTCAACTGTACATCATGACTTTGTATATTCTGAACACAGACTGAAAATTACCTTTTCTCTCCAAATCATAGCCATAGGAATATGGCTTCTAGCGAAATGTCACCCAATCTCATCTGCTATTGATAGTGATATCAGATATCAAGCTATAATTTGGTATTTTCTAAAATATCACTATAACAAAGAAAGAGTGCCTTTGGCAAAAGCAGGGTGAAATCATGAATCAAATTCATCACTCCAGAATAAATAATTTAGCACCACTTAAACTGTGAGAGCTTCGCATCACCTACCTTGTGGTTTATGGCAGTCTCTTCTAAGTTTACAGTTTCCCGATTGTGAAGCGACAATTTAATTCCATAGTGAAAAATCAATACAATCTAAATTTACTGCTGGAACTGACATTGTCTAGTCTAGCAAACTGAAAATGCACTTTCTACCGAGGTCAGAGTAAAGGTGTGTTTTACAAAGAGATCCTAAGGACTGTTCCAGAATTTAGAAATGAATCTTTTCTTTTACAGTGGACATAGGCACAGTCGTTCCCTCTCGATGAATTGAGTGGGATCCCCAGGGCCACACAAGATCCGACCATTCCACACTGGAATGCTCTTACTGTCAGGGGTCTGGGTTTGGAATGTAAGATGATCTTTGAAATCCAAGGAACTGTGGTGGTAGCAGAAGATAGGCAACAGGCTTTAAAATACATTCTTTAGCTTGGGGGTATTGTTTCCTTTTTTTTTTTTTTCACTTTTAGCAACATACCAGGAGATGCTCAGGGCTTACTCCTGTACTCCTGGTGCTATCTATACACAGGGATCTCTCCTGGTGAGCTGTGGGGAATCATATGGTGTGCCAGGATTGAACCCGGGTCTACCGCGAGCGAGGGAAGGGCACTAGCCGCTCTATTATCCCTCCAGCCCCTAGCTTGGATTTTTAAATCGGACAGCACCACTGATCATCTTTTTCACTCTAGTCGATATTACTACTACAACTATGAGCAAGAAGGTGAGGTTCTGCAAGGTGCGCTTCATGTTCCAGTGCCATTGAACTGCACCATCAAGGACTATCGCTGAGTGGCCAAAGCTGGGGTTTAAAACCATCGACTATAAGCTGCACTCTTCTCCCCTAAGAACAAAACAGTCTGGAAAGGGAATGAAGATGGGAGCGTGGACTCATTCCCGGGACAGGGAATATGTTCCCTTCTCTTTTCCCTTCCCTTGCGGGGGGCCAGGCTGAAAATGGGGAAGCAAAAGGGCGAGCTGGGTGAGTCGGACCTGAGGTTCCAACAAGCTCTGTGGGTGCATCAATTCCAGGTACATAACTCATCTAGCCCCTGGTCATTAGGGAGGATGCGTCTCATTCAGTGGCCCGGGGCAACAACAGAGGGAGGGGGGGTTGGGAGATTTTTTTTAAGCTAAAGCAGCAATATGATGCAATTATTTATCGGCAGATCCAAGCAGCCTCATTACTCAGCAGACGACTGGGGTTCCCTCCCATGCAGCCCCAGGACCGGGGCGCACTCCCAAGGACAACAGCAGCCAGGGGTAGGCCTGGGAGAAGGCGAGAGAAGGCGCAACCTTCCGGGGACCCGGGCAGGGCCGGCGCCCCGCGGGGAAGCCGAGCCTCCCGCGGGCTCAGCATCCTTCCTCCGGCGGCGGCTCCCGCTCCTCCTCCCGCTCCCGGGCACCAACCTTGGGCGTGCGGATGTGCTCCATGGCGGGCCCGCGTCTGCCGGGGCCGGGCGGGGCGCGGCTCACGCACCTGCGCGCGGCTGCAGCGCGGCGGGAGCGCGGCGGGGAGGGGGCTGCGCGCCGGGAGCCGCCGACCCCGGGCTCTGGCTCCGCCTCCAGGTGCGGCGGCGCCCGCGGCTCCCGCGCGGCCCTAGAGCTCGCTGCCCGCATCCCTGCCACCTGCCTGGCCTCCCACGATGGCCTGGATCAGAGCCTCTCGCATGCTAGAGGGCCGTCAGACTGGGGCCTTACTGGTCCCTAGAACACCAGGGGGTCCTTATGCTGTGGCTTCTGGGAGGAGAGAGACGGGGAATGAGCCCCGGCTGAGGGTCGCGGGGTAGATGACACTTGGGAGCGGGGCGAAGAAAGGCGACCCGGGGCACTTCTGAGCAGGGGTAGCCTTCTGCACATCGCAGCGGCCAGCAGGCAACCGGAGGCCAGAAACTCTTTGGAATGAGGATGGAAATAATACTTGGAGTCCCATAGGGCCCCTGTTAAGTCAGGCATTCCGCATTCACTTGCGATTTTACTACTGAAACTGTCAGGGGAGAGTGGAGCCGGGTGCTTTCCTTCGGTGCAGTGCTGAGGGCTCCTTAGCCGGCTTCACTAGTCCTAACGGAACTGCAGGATGCAGACACAAAGCATCCATTAAACGATGCAGTTTTTCCATTCATGACTGATCGTTGTGAGTCTTAAGTCCTTGGGGAAAGCCAAAGAGAAGAAATCCCCCCTCCATCCTTTGTTTCTGTTTCTTTCTCGGAAGCCTAAGTGCTAGACTCTCCCCCATAACATTTCACGAAACAGTCCAATACATTGTTCTGGGTGGGTGCGTCAGTGTTTTCCTAGTTTTTACTCCTCTCTCTTTCCAACTATAGTGTAAATTCTTTGAAACAGAGACTGTGTTTTACTACTTTGCCCCTAGTAGACACATTGCAACTTTCAGTTAAATATGTTTATTCTCTGCTTCCCTTTTCTTTTTTATCTGTATTATTGTTGTTTGATGCTGTTACTGGTTTTGTTTTTTTGGGGGGGGGCACACCTGGAGGTGCTCAGGGCTTCCTTCTGGATCTACTCTCTCGGATCACTCCTGGCAGGGCTCCAGGGACCATATGGGATACTAGAAGTCAAGCCCAGGTTTTCCGTGTGTAAAGCAAGTGCCTTACCTACTGTACATTCTCTCCAGCCTCTGGTTGATGATTGTGATGATCAAGTGCCCACACACTGGGTTACAGTGTAATGGAGATGGGAAACTCTTTATTGTGCCATCACGGATCCCAATAGAAGTGCTGCCAAGATGGCACTGTGCATGTAGGGTGATGCCCGAGATCTGACTCGCACACCTTTGCCATCACCAGACCTATAGATGTCTGCTAATCCTTGAAGTTGAACTTACACTTTTAAGTGCCCAGATCTCCTCCACATAGGTCATTTTGTCCTCCTGTTACCCTAGAAGAAAATTAGAACAAATACTCTAAACTGTCATGTAGTGGGACACAATTGAGCAGAATGTCTTTTGTTAGTGAAGAGCACCAGGAACAGAGCCAAGAGCACGTCAATTCCCATTCAGGCGCTGGCCTCTGTCCCCTCACTTGGAAAGTCAGCCTGCTTAGATGATCTCAATGGTAGTTTCATCTCCAGATTCCATCACTCCTGAGAATCCTTTACCTGTTTGAGGAGCAGACATTCTGAATTTGCTAAGCAGTGCTTTCTGGGCTCACCTATTCCTCTTCTGCTCTGCTAATCAAGATTACTTAGTATACCTTAGGTTTTTGTATGTAAACTTTTCTGTTTGCTTGAATATTAGCATAAGGATCACGATCACAATCACTATCACCCTGTTGTTTGTTGATTTCCTCAAGCAGGCACCAGTAACGTCTCCTTCTTCCTAGATTTTAAAAGAGCCATTTCAATGCTCTTTCAGGATCAGGAGAATGAGACCCATCATTGTTACTGGTATTTGGCAT
>JAOXYA010014333.1:0-13823 GCA_028565675.1 Sorex palustris | reverse complement strand
CTCTCTCTCTCTCTCTCTCTCTCTCTCTCTCTCTCTCTCTCTCTCTCTCTCTCTCTCTCTCTCTTTCTCTCCCTCTCCCCTATCAGCATCCTGTCCTCCTCTCTGCTGAGTCCTCTGGTTCCTTGGGCTCATGGTTTCAGTTGTATGTCCCAGCTGAGACCATGAGCAGCAAAAAAACAAACAAACAAAAAAAACTGTAAGACAACAAACCTCTCCCAGCTTTACTAAGTTTGCAGAGCTCCAGGCTGGCCCTATGGGCTATCCCATGACACCTTTCACTAATTGCATTTGTCAGAACATTTTAATAAAGGCACCAAAAGAGCATTCTTCTAATTTTGGAACTTCTGGCGCTATGACAGCTGCTGAGGGGAGATATTTGGTCATAGAAGATGCCATTCAAATCGCAACTCACTAAATCTTGCCTGCACTGTCTCTTTAGACAGACAGCCCTGATCCAAATACTTTCAGAGGCCAGAAATGATCCTCTATGCAGCTTTAGTTTTCTCTTAAAATTAATGACTCCATAAATGTTAAGTGAAAGGTATTATAAATAGCCTAAAAGTCAATATACGGGGGTATGGTGCCGCCAGCAGGTCAACCTGTACCTGCGGGGTGAGTGCATCAGCAGCCTGAGGGTGTCTTCAGACTTCCTGATACCCCAAAATTGCTGCTGTACCTTTGGCTAGACCCCAACAACTTGGGGCCAAGTTTACCAAGAAACTAAATGGCCAAAAGTTAGGTATGTGGGAGCCACACCCACAAACCACCTCCAGCTCAGCTATCCAAACTCATTTATTGATATTATTTCAGAGACCCATAAATATCCAAAGAGATCAAAAGCTTCAGTTTTGGCATGCTGTGGGAAAGGGGGCAAGCCCTGCAGGGCATATGCCAATTTCTCTGGAAAAGATGGAAACAAAGGCCATGATTCAGAGACACACAAAAGAATCTCCGAATCAAGCAGTTCACTGCAGAGATGCCTCCGGACTTTCAGCCAGGACTACTTCACCAGCGTGCCTCAGACAGGGGTAGGCGTCATCCCACCACCTACCTCCTAAACCCCCCCTGCAGCTGCCAACTTCCAGAACCCAATGAGAAGTGCAGGTACGTGTGTTCAGTGACTCCAGGCCGAGCAGCTATCTGCAGAGATTTCTCCAGAACCTAATTACCTAAAATCTTAGAATTCCAGGAGCATGAGGCCTTTCTCGCAGCTACGCAACATCTTATGCTATTCAGAACAAGCAATATAAAAGAGAGTATGGTGGAGATTATCTGTAGAGGCAGGGAGAGAGATGGCATGGGGGGATGCTGGGGACCTTGATGGTGGAAGATGTATACTGGTGGAGGGTTGGGTGATCGATCATTATATGACTGAAACTCAAACAGGAAAGCTTTGTAATTGTATCTCACAGTTATTTTTAAAAAATGATAATAAAAAATAATAAAACTAACATTCTGAATTTAAAGAAAGTAATGTGGAGTTCATGCGCAATTCAATCAGCCATTCCATAAGCACCGCCAGGTGTAATTCCTGAGTGCAGAGCCAGAAGTAAGCCCTGAGCGTTGTCCGGTGTGACCCAAAGAACAAGGAAAATTTTTTTCACATGTATTTAGTTTATTAAATAAATACAAAGTGTTTGTTTCCCCAGTGTATAGAAAATTTAACGTTTCTTCTTAGCAGCCTTTTGCGAGTATATTGGAGGGTCGCAATATTGGAGAAGGTAAAGACCAGATTCTGGGCTTCTCAGGAGTATTCACTCTATTATTTCTCCAAGGCCTCAATGAGCTTGGAATCCCAGCATCCTTTTTCAGAGAGGTTCCCATGGAAACCAAGCTTGTATGTATGTGTGCATACAGAAGGGCAACTTTCCTGCACAATCAGTCCTGGCTCCAACCAGAATTTAGTGACTGAGGGAGGAAGCAGCGTGCAAGGGACCTGAAGGGGAAAGCAAAAAGATTGCTGCTTTCCAGCCTCTTCCTCCTCCCCGCTCTCCTCACTCCAGGACCCCAGTGGGAACCGAGTCAGCTCTTAATGAGGAGCACAGCTCTGCCCTGGCCTGAGTGATGGATCAGTCAGACAGCTGCCGAAGAAGGTTAGAATGTTCATTGCCTCCTGTCATGCCCGAGGAAAATGCGCTAAAACTGGATGTCAAAGAATGGAATTTGCAGTTCCTTTGCTGCAGTCCACTGCATGAACAGATGATGATCAGGCAAAACCTAGAGAAACAAAGGATACTGCTTTAGGGCAGGGAGGTAAAGGCTGCAGCCCACTTACGTTCAGCTAGTCGGACTGTCAGGGAGGTGCCACTGGCGCTGCCATTTTTTTGCTTTTGTGTCAGCTGCCCCGACTTCTTGCTTGTCATTTACTAGTTGTATGACTTTGAAACCATGTGTGACCGTATGATCAGGTCTGTTTCTTTGTTTGTCAAATGAGGATAGTAAGAGTAGCTACATCAACTTCTGGCAATTAAAAGAGAGGTAATATCTGGGAGATTTCTAGTACAGTGCCAGCGAACGTAAGTACTTGGGCAATATTTCTTTTCCGTTCACACACAGATTTACATTCTGTCAGAGAAATTGGCACTGCAATGTTTCTTGTGTGTCCCTCCTTCACACTCCATCTCTGTATCTGTTTGTATTGAAACATACTCATGTGCAAGTTTGAAAGGATTCAGATATCCTGAGATATCTCAGACAACAGTGGAATGGGAAACACAGTTGGGCCTGCTGAGAAAATAGAACCAGGAAATGGGAGCAGTTGGTGCCTTGTTTTTTCTTTAACTTTAGCCTCTCTGTCTCACTGTCCATATCAGCTCCCCCCACTTCCCTGCTGTCCATGAGTAAGAAATGGTCAACACCATGCTTGGCATTCAGCTAGTATGTCTAAGAGAAACTTGAGGAGCCTTTGTGTCTCCCACCAGTTCCAGGGAGGCATCTCATTTACCCACATGGAGTCAGGGACCCCCTATTATCCATTCAACTGTACCTAGAGATGCTGTCGAGAATCAGACTGTCCCTTTCATTTGAGGAAGTCTTAGAGAAGGGGAGCATGAAATTCACATACACACAGGAGTACACTTTGGTTCCCAAAAGGCTCCCATAATAGAATTGTTCCAAGACCTTCAGACAGATGACTCAGCAGAAGGGTTAGTGTTGACTTTCTCCCAAATACATGCTCTGCCCTCGATAAGATAGGCTGCAATTTCCTGAAGAAAACAGAGGTCTCCATCTGTGCCCATCGTACGGCCATTTTATCCATATGTGAAAGAAACAGACAGAGCCAAACTCAGAAACTTCCTTCCTGCTAATCATATAATGGGGTGCAAAGATTAAAAAATTAAAACCCAACAATGTGTCCAGATTTTGGCATCTAGAGTACTGAAAGATTCTCTTGAACTCGAAGGAAATGGTGATGACATGAAACATGAAGTAGATTTGCATAGCTATAGGCTAGGAGACAAAAACATTACTTCATTGTCTTGGAGCCATTCCCCAAAAGTCCGAAGCCAAATTTTCATAGCTGAATTTAATAAGATTCATCTGTTTTAGAGTCAGTCAGGTTTGAGAGCAATTTTTTTAGTACATTTTTTTGCCAGTCTTAAAGGAAAGCAGAAAGACCCATCTTTGAGAATCCTCTAAGAAGATGGCTCACATAATCATTCATTCATGCTACAAATATTTATTGATTGCCTATTAGGAGTACACCAAACATCAGCCAAGGAGTGTGTCGGCATACTGTACCCTAAGGAAATTATGGAGATTCCAGTCTAGAGGTGCAAGAGCACTACACAATGCTACTAACAAACATTTGGAAACTTACTGGGACCAGTGTTGAGAGGGAAAATACCTGCTGTAAGAGGCAGGTTGGTTCCTGCTCTAAGGAGTCAACTACCAGAACAAGTGATATTTGAACTGACTTGTGAATTCTAAATAGGCATTCCCACGGATGGAGGTAAGGGAAAAGAAGTCTGGTGGGAAGGAATTTCAAAGAGCCTGTGGAACAAGGGACCTGGAGGGAAGAAGGGACCACTCATCCAATGTGGGTGTAATAGAGAACAAGGGGGCTATGATTCAGGAACTATGTCAGGGTTTTTACCTATTCTGGGTGTAAGAAAAGGACATGAAGAGATGTGCATATGAAAGAGGCAGGGTCCATTTGGTGTGGTTAACATGAGAAGCAGATAAATATAAAACAGTCTAAAGGATGTTTTTGCTGCTGATGGTTGTAGCAGTGGAAAGAATGAATGGATTGGTGAGCGACCATGGCAGGATGTGGGTACGAAGATGAGGGGAAGAAGTGGTGAGGTGAGGAGAGCCTGAGCCTCTGGCTTGCCCAGGAGAACAAGTGACATGCACAGCGATTGCCAGAAGAGCACTGGAACCGAATTAAGCCAGGAGTTCAGGGATGTATCCAACCGCAGGGGTAATTCAGAGTCTAAAATATGGCACAGGTCTGGAACTCAAAGGATACTTTTGAGACATGGATCATTTCAGAGTTATCTGAGATTCTGTGCAAATTGCAGGTATGGTTCAAGGAAAAGTAAAATCATGCAATTTGCTACAATCTGTTTTGGAACTGGAAGATATCATGTAGACTGAAGGAAGCTAGAGGAAAGACAAACACTAGATGGTCTCCCTTATCAGAGGTAAGTAGAATAATGAACGAGAAAATGCAATGTAGTACAAGGGGATGCCTCGATCAGCCCTGACATCATAACACAGGGAAAAGAACAGAGGAGAAAATTTAAGGGGGAAGAGAAGAACATGAGAAAGAAAAGTAATGGGAGATCAGGGGTTAGGGGCCACTCGTAAACCAGGGATGTGGAAGAGTGGTATAGCTACATATCCAAAGCATAGACTCAACTGCACGGAAAATATGAGCTCTAAATTACAACCACAGAACTTTAAAATGTGCCTGTTAAGGTGGCAGGTGGGGGTGGCAGGAGGAACATGGGGACACTTGTGGAGGGGAGTTGACACTGGTGGTGTGATTGGTATAAAAATAGTATATGCCTACGGCTCGAAGTGATAGTACAACAGGTAGGCTATCGTTTGCCTTGCACACATCTGACCCGGGTTCGATCCCCAGCATCCCATATGGTCCCCCAAGCACTACTAGCAGTAATTCCTGAGTGCAGAATCAGGCGTTACCCCTGAGCATCACTGGGTGTGACCCTAAAAGCAAAAAACAAAAACAAAGAATAGCATATGCCTAAATATCAATAATTTTGTAAATCACACAGCTCTTTAATTAAATTTTTTAAATTTTAAATTGAAAATTGGTAGGTGTGGCTTTGATTCACAGAAGAGATCTACCTACAAAACAGAGCTGGGAAAGAAACTGGAGTGAAGGAAGACGCGAGGAGCCTCCGTCAAGAGAAAGCTGCAAGAGGTGTTCATGCAGCTGAAAGGGAGTCGAAGAAGGAAAGGCTCAAGACTGCAGAACTCACAGACAATGAGGCTAAGGGAAATGGAACATTCATTCATCTCTTAACGTTGATCAGGTCTTAGAAACTGTGGCTTTAAGTACAGTGATGCATGATAATTACCATGGCTAACTGAAGATGCAAGAGTTATGTTCCTCTGACATATTTCTGGCCACAAAAATATCATCTAACTTAAAAAACGAAACTTCTAAATAAAGACCCAAAGTACATCTAATGTCGGACAGTAATTTGTATTCATTTGTGCGTTTATTCATTTGCAAGACATTTGTTCCTGTTAGGATCATCTCCAAGCAATTCAGGGTGCAAGGAGGAACCTATTCTGTCTAAAAAGCACTTCCAGTGCAGGGGATATTCACACCCTCACCCACACTCATTCGAACCAGAACAGCTGAGAACACCACCGAACCTAACCTAAACATTTTGGGGATCTGACAGAAACTGGAATCCACAGAGACAACCCATGCAGACCAGGAAAGTATGTGCAAACCACACAGACTTGTAGTCTGGTCAGGAAACAGATTTGGCTTCACCAATGACTTTTTCACAAGCTGGCCTTCCTCTCCTCCAGTGTTTTTTGTTTTGAGCTGAAGACATTTGAACTGGTGACCGATGTCACTGGTGAGTCACTCAGTCTTGCTGGGCTGGTTTCTCCCACGTGTCCAGAAGTTATTGTATATGCTATTATTAAACTAGTTTTTGTTTTCTCTTGTCAATCTGATGTTTATTTGCCAGCTTAGAAGAGCCCAGAAGAGTATGCAAAAAGTACTTCCTTTGCCCCTTTAGTTTTGTTGGCTTATACTTTTGCATTGTCTCCTATGTTTTGGGGCACTAGAGAGATAGTTAGAACAAGTAAGGCATTTACCTTGGACACAGTAGACCTGCGTTCAATCCCCTGCATCCTATATGCTCCCCCACCCATCACCGCCAGAAGTAATTCCTTAGTGCAGAGTCAAAAGTAAGCCCTGAGAACTGCTGGGTATGACCCCCAAACAAAGCAAATAATTAAAAAATTAGAAACAACCAAATCCAGTGTTCCTCTCATTCAAAGTCTCCACAACCTCTGTAAAACCCCATGGTGGATGACATATACTACATTTTAAATTTTTTTTTTATCTACTCATCCATTGTTGGGTACTTGAGCTGTTTCCAGTCTTGGCTGTTGTAACAAGCTCTGCAATGCACACAGGTATGCAAATAACTTTTAGAACTAGAGTTTTGTTTGTTTGTTTTTGGAGTGTGTGTGTGTGTGTGTGTGTGTGTGTGTGTGTGTGTGTGTCTCACACCCGGCAATGCTCAGGGCTTCCTCCTGGCTTTGCACTCAGGAATTACTACTCGTGGTACTTAGGGGACCATATAGGATGACGGGTATCAAACACAGGTCAGCCTCATGCAAGGCAAATGCCCTACCCACTATACTATCGCTCCAGTCCCTTGAACTAAAGTTTTCTTGGCATGCAATTTCTGGGTCATATGATAGCTCTACTGGGGTCAGGAAAAGAAAGGAAGACTCCCAATCAGTGCTCAGGGGATTTGGGGGTCAACCACACTGGGCAGCACAGTGGCAGGGCCTGAAGATACAGAACTACTCTGGCCTGGTCTTGCCGGGAACCACCAAGACCACCCGAGGGGTGCTCAGGATCCTCAGAGTCACACCCATTGGTGCAGATGGGTGGGGCCATGCGGTACAGGGGCTCAAACTCAGTTGCACCCTGATTGCTAAGCTGTCTCCTCCACCTTTGTAATTCTATTGATCATTTTGGAGAGAAATCTCCATTCTATTCTCCTCAGAGATTAAACCAGTTTACATTCCCACCACCAGGAAATAAGGATTCCTTTTTCTCTGCATCCCAGCAAGCTCTTGTTGTTTCAGCTCTTGTTGATAAAGACAATTCTCTCTGGTGTGAGGTGTTTTCTCGTTGTCACTTTGATTCACAGTAGTCCGTGATAGTGAGCATTGTTTTTCCTGTGCCTGCTGGCCATCTTTATGTCTTCTCTGGAGAAATGTCTGTTCAGATCTTCTCCCCATGTTTTGACGGGGCTGTTTTTATTGTGGGGTTTTGTGAGTATACATCTTAGAGATTTGTCAGAAGTATGATAATAGAATGTCTCTCTGCTTCTGTGATAGTGTCTTTCACAGTGCAGTATATTTGTAGTTTGATATAATTTCAACTTTTAATTCTTCTTTATCCTGACAACGGTATTGAGTTGCTGAGATACTGCAAAACCCAGAATCATGGGAAGTTCCACACGTGCTTTTTGTCAGTGTAATTTATGGACTAGATATCACACAGTCCTTAATCTATTTTGAGTGAACTTTTGTTTATTAAATGAGATAATGACCCAATTTCAGTCTCATGCATGTTGCCAGCCAGTTTTCTTTCTCCCATTTTATCTCCTTGGCTGTTTTTTCATAAAGTAACTGTTCTTTTTTTATGAATATAAGCAATCTATCAGAAAAGCCTCTCGATATGGCTGGGCCAATATCTAATTATTGAGCATCTCCCTGTTCTTTGAGTTTCCTGACTCTCTCCTGGAAGCCTCCAGCTTCTAATCTAGTCAGATTTTAAATCTGACTTTAAATCAGAATACATATTTCCACTTTGCCTCATTATCTTTAGGGTATATATTTATGCAAATTTCCAGAAAGAAGGGAGGGAGGAATTAGCACAGCGGGTAGGGTGTTTGCCTTGCATGTGGCCGACCCGGGTTCAATTCCTCCATCCCTCTCGAAGAGCCCAGCAAGCTACTGAGAGTATCCCGTCCACATGGCAGAGCCTGGCAAGCTCCCTGTGACATATTTGATATGCCAAAAAACAGTAACAACAAGTCTCAAAACAGAGATGTTACTGGTGCCCGCTCGAGCAGAGATGAACAACAGGAGGATAGTGCTACAGTGCTTCCAGAAAGAATATCATCAGTTTGTGCTCTTTTTATACTACTCTTTCTAATGTTAATTTGATTACTAGACCAGGGCGAGAAACATTGATGGGGGGAATGTCCTCTCCTTCTCAACACTCCTATGAGAGTTGAGCAAATCAGCCTTCTGAGATAAGGACATGAGAAGATTTTTTAAGTTACTGTCTTTTTTACCTAGCCTATATCAAAATACCTTCATTTCCCCTCTCACAACTCAACAGTAATTTGTGTTGAGTATAGATATTATTCTGAGTTTGAGATTGCTTTCCTTCAAGACTTGTAGGCATTGAGACTATGTTGCTACTAAGAAATCAATTTTCTGATTCTCATTCTTCTACTATGCCACCTGATACTTTTTCAGCTTCAGTATTTTCTCTACCACTCATGTTCTGCAGTGTTATGAAGATGTACTTTGCTATGGATCTCTTTATCCACTATGTTAGTTCCAAAGTGGTTTTTTTTTCTGGATACTTGGGTTTCAGACTTAGGTTTGGTTTAATTTGTGCTGGATTTTTTTTTGATAATTTGTTTGATGATACTTGTCATTGCTCTAATTTTCTCTTCCTGGAATTTTCATTAGACATAAATTAGCTCCAGTACTAATTATCTGTCTCATTTTCTTATTTCTTCTTGTCCATGTTTTCCCTTTTGTTATGTTTTTAGAAATGTCCTTAACTTTATATTCATGTGTTGTTGTTGTTGTTGCTTTTTAATTTGTTTTGGGAGGGTTGCTATGGGGGCCACCCTGCTCTGTGCTAGGACTTACTCTTGTCTTTGCATTCAAGGGATTTAACTCAGGTTAAATAAGAGAAAGGCAAGCACCTTATTCTCTGTACTATGCCTCCAGCCCTATCTTCAGTTTTTAATTGAATTTTTATTCCTGCTATTGTGTACTTAATTTCCCAAAATCTATGGTTATTTTAGAATGAGTTCCATTAGGTACTCCTGATTTTTGTCTCCTTCGGCAATCATCTCTCTTGTCAAACTGTGCAGAATGATGATATTCATATTTGTTTATATTTTACTCACAGCATTGTTTCCTCTTTTGCCTCATTGTTCCTTTTCTGTTTTTCTTGGCCTGTGTCTTGGTATTTCACAAATGTCTGGGAATCTTGGCTGTCTTTACTATAAGAGTGAGACAGTAACAAGCAACTGCCTCATTGGGCAATGGGCGCCTGAGCAGCAATTGTTGATTGATGGTCTGAAGCACAGGAGACAGGAAAGGAACCCAGCCATTGTTGGTAGTTGGAGGTCATTTTCCCTTGAATTCTTATGCTAGATTCAAATTTATTTTTCTTTAAATTCAAGACTTGTCTTTTGAAAACCCTGTCTTTTTCTCATTGGCTGGTAATTCCAGCTTTATCTTGTATCATAGATCAAGCATATATGTATGCCCGTATATAACATGTTTGCTTCTGAGATGTAGATTTTATTACACTAGATATTTATCACTATAGGGTAAATCTTAATCTATAAAATACATTGATAAAAACATAAGTAATAAGCTCTTTGATGTCAGTTGTAGATGATGTCATTGTGAATTTGTCTCCAATAACAAGAGAAACAAAATTGCATCTAAACAAATAGGGCTACTTCAAACTAGTGATGCACAATAAAAAATATCTTAAGAGGAAAAGGCAGTTTACTAAGTGGAAATATATTTTGAATTCATATATCAAGCAAAGGGTTATTATTTAAAACACATGACAAATGCCAAAATATATAAACAGCTCATATTCAACAAACACCAACAAAAGTATACAATAAAAATTGTAAATGGGCAATAGAGTGAGAGTTTAAATAGCTCTTTCATCTAAAGACATACTGATGGCTAACAGATACATAAAAAGGTATTCTGCATTGCTGATCATTAGAGGAATACAAAGAAATAACACAGCAGTCTTTTACCTCACACCCTTAGAATGGCTATTCTCAAGAAATCTAAAGACAATAGGGCTGGAGTGATAACCATTTGCCTTACACATGGCCAACCCAGGTTCAATTCCTCTGCCCCTCTCAGAGAGCCCAGCAAGCTACCAAGAGCATCTCGCCCTCGCGGCAAGCTACCCGTGATGTATTAGATATGCCAGAAACAGTAACAACAAGTCTCACAATGGAGACGTTATTGGGCCCACTCAAGCAAATCGATGAACAATGGGAGGACAGTGACAGTGAGAGATGTCAGCAAGTGATATAGGCAGGTACACAGGAAAGGACCCATGGAAATGGAATTCCTGGGAAGTAATAAAACCAATGGCCCTGAGTCTGCAAAAAGCCCATCTTGCAGACACAGGAACTAAAGCCTGATAAGACTCTCCTGGCACCAACAGATCCAGAGGAGACTAGACCTCCTCCAAAAGAAGTTCCAGCCAGAACAAAGGTCAAGGAAAGGAATTTTAAAGAGCACCATAAACTACTCCCAACTCTACCCCCTTGGCAACCTCCCTGGCAACAGACTCTTACCTAGGCAGCATTAGGATACCCCTATAAAAGTTACCTTGTACAAAGGAAGAATGCATATATGCTGCCCAAGCCCATGTGCTACTTGTACCCAGATGACTGAGCACATGTGGTGCCCGAGCACATGTGTCTCCTGCATCTCCCCTCTTAAGATGTGTACTGGGATTCTCCCTGCTTTGGGGAGCCCATATTCTCTCTTGAGCCTGTACTCTCTTTTTCTCCCTTCTCCCCTTCCTCAAAATAAATCCTCCAAATAAAATCTGTTTTTATTGCACTGCTTATTTCCTCCTGAAATTCTAGTCTGTGAGGTAGGACAAAGACCTGGAAGGCTTGGGTAAGGTCTAGGATCAAATTTCCTTTCCTGCAAAGAGAAATTTCTTACTCCAGCCTGAGTGTGTGGCTGTCCAAGAAATCCGGTAGTGGGCATTAATTCCCATGCCTTGAAGACCAAGCAGATGTCAAGTGCTGCTTGATGAGCGTGGCGTGGGGCTGGCATGGCAGGACTTGAGGTTCATGCCTTATAGGGGTGCCTTTGCTGACTTTATCAGTCCTAGACTTCTCAACCAAACTCAAGGTAGCAGTGATGGATCTGGAGAAAGCAACCATCTCTCTTCTCTCACTCACATAAGCCACCCAGGGAAGCCAACAACTTCAACAAGAATACATAGAAAAAAATATGTCATGCACCATGGGTGGACATGTAAATTAGTGCAGTCACTACAAATAACAATATGACCATTGCTCAAAAAATTAATATGATCAGTAATTCCACTTCTTGATTCTTACCCAGTGTTATGAGAATGCTAATTCAAAAATTTATAGGTGTTCTTCTACTCATTGCAGCTCGATTTACAATAATGAAACTTTAGAAACAACCCAAGTACCCAAAGATGAGACTGGATAAAGACGTAAATGTACACAATGAAAGTCTACCCAGTACTAGAAAGATGAAATACTGCTATTTGCAATAACATGAATGGATATTGAGAGGATTACCCTAAGTGATAAAAGTCAATATGATCTCACCTATTTGTAGAAACAAAGCAAACAAGTAAAACAACAAAAGCATACTCTTAGGTACAGACAACAGAGTAGTGGTTACTGGAAGGGAAGGGAAGACTGAAGCAAGCAGATGGGGTCAATTTGTTGAGAGTAGATGGTGATCGGATATTTGCTGCTAAGAATAGTGTGACGTATTTCATTGCTGACATGAGAAGTTCAGTGTCTGAGACCTTTGCAGTGTTACAGATTTTTTTTTAATGTGCTTAATATCTAGTCAAGCAAGTACTTCTTTTCTTTCTTCTTTTCTCCAAATTGGCTAGCTGAGTCACAATGATGGCTCAATTTGCTGGGGTGCATGTTTCACATGTTAGAGGCCCTGGAACTTCATGGTTCTCTGAGAACTGCTGGATCTATGGAACTGGAACTAGTCCCTGAGCACCCTCAGATGTAAACTCCCCTTATCCTCCTCCCCACAAAAACCCAATGAGCGTAACTAATCTTAGACCTTCATTATTCTATGTAAACTTTAGAAAAATGTTGCTAAAGTTCTTAAAATATCATATGGAAATTCTATAGGGACTGTGTTAAATTTATGTGTGAGGAAGAAATGTGATTTTTATAATATTAAATTCATGGACCCATACATTTATTATGATCTTTTGTCCTCTCTAAATAGTTTTAGTCATGAGTGCAATTGTTTTAGCTGATAGACTCCTTAAATAGTCATTCTCTAGGGTCTGAGCAATAGTACAGCAGGGAGGGCATTTGCCTTGCACATAGCTGACTCAGATTCAATCAATCCCAGCATCCAACATGGTTCCCTCAGCACCACCACCAGGAGTAATTCCCCAGTGCAGAGCCAGGTGTAACCCCTGAGCATTGCTAGGTGTTGCCAAAAAAAAAAAAAGGTCATTTACCATATAAGTCAGGTATATCTTTAATTAGAGGTAAAATGTACACATAACTTATTGTTTTAATCATTTTTGCCACACGCAGTGACACGTAGGGAACTATGCAGTCCCCAGAGCTGGGGATCCAACCCGGTGGTCCTTTCAGCCCTTGCTCATTTCAGCCCTTGCAAGTCTTCTCCCCGGTCCCCAATTTAACTGTACAATTCAGAAATATTTGTTTGATGTTATGCAGCCATCAACAACCATACTGTCTTATTTCACTTACTATAATATCCTAATCCATGTACTGCATGTATCAGGATGTCCTTCCTTTTTAAGGTTAAATAACATTATATTTTACGTATAGATTACATTTTATTCATCCACTTACCTATTCCTGGATATCTGAGTTGCTTCTACTTTTTGGCGGTTGTGAACTATGCTGCTCCAAATAAGGACAAACAATATCTGCTTGAGTTCTATTTTCAGTTGCCTTGAGTATTGTCTTTGTTAATTTCTATAAAAGTTATCACTTTGGTCCCCCAAGCACTGCCAGGACTAATTCCTGAGCACAGAGCCAGGAGTAATCCCTGAGCATCACTGGGTGTGGCCAAAGAAACAAAATAAATAAATAGATAGATAAATAAATAAAATTTATCACTTTGTTGCTACTGTGAAATATATGTCATTTTCTGTTATATTTTCTTTGGCTCTTCTTTTTTCTTTCCTTTTTACATGAACCATATTCAATCTGTCAAGAAATCCTGCTTTTCATGGATGGACCTTCAGGCTTTTAAGCGCAGTGAAATGAGCCGATTGAAGATGACAGATATCATATGACATCACTCATAGATTGAGGACCAAGAAATATATGAATAAGTTCTGGGGATGTAGTTCAAGTAGTACATATGCTTTGCTTGTAAATTCCGTCTCCAGGAACCTCTGGATGTGACCCTGGTGGCTCTTGAGCACCACCTGGTGTGACACCCACAACAATTTTTTTTGCTTGTTTTTGGGGTCACGCCCAGCGGTGCTCAGGGGTTACTCCTGGCTCATGCACTCAGGAATTACTCCTGGTGGTGCTCAGGGGACCATATGGGATGCTGGG
>JAOXYA010014307.1:0-13823 GCA_028565675.1 Sorex palustris | reverse complement strand
GGTCCCCCGAGCACTGCCAGGAGTCATTCCTGAGTGCAGAGCCAGGAGGAACCCCTGTGCATTGCCGGGTGTGACCCAAAAAGAAAAAAAAAAAGAGTGCGTAGGTGTGTAGGTGTTTGCCAGTGGGGAAGTGTGCAGGCATGTCAGCGTATGCAGGTGTGTCAGTGTGTGCTGGTGCGAGTGTGTGCAGGCGTGTCAGGTGCGGGCACAAGTGTGTGCGGACGTGGTGAGCAGGTGTGTGCGTGTCAGGCTCTCTGCACCCCGCTGCCCCTGCCCTGGGCCCCATCATGTCAGGGTCCCGATGGGCCCGTCCCTGGATTCTGCCGACTCTGGAGGGGCAGTGGGTTGTTCTGGGTGTGTGTCAGGGTCAGGTCAGTGCTGGGCAGGTGGCCCGGGGGCGCCCGCAGGGCACAGGGGAGGGATCTAGAATGGACGTGGGGTGGCCCCCCCAGACTCAGGGCCCGCCGCGCCTGCAGGGGGCGCTGTGCCCCCACAGTGAAAGGCGGGAGGCTTGGGGGGACTGCCGAGAGCTGGGAGACGGGTGGGAGCCCGGCACAGCCGCCCAGAAGCACAGACAGGCCTGCGCCCGTGGCAAGGACGCGGCGTCCACGCGCTTGGCCTGCTCTCGACCGTCAGAACGCCTGGAGACGCAGGACAGCAGTGGGCAGGGGAGGGGTGTGCAGCCCCTGAATGTCTGGGGACTCCCCCGCTCCACGGGGAGGAGAGACAGCTCTGGCCAGGCTGTGAGAGAGGCCCTCGGTGGGCGGGAGAGGACAGAGGGGCAGCGGGTCTGCGCCCGGCCCACCCCACCTCTGGGCGCCTCCCGCAGCCGCCTGGGTCACTCGGGTGCTTCCGGCTTGCGGCCACGGCCACCTGCACCTGCTTAGCAGGAAGCAGAGCCACCACCACCACTGCCAAGACGGGACCAGCTCCCGACACTGTTCGGGGCAGTGCCCACGGCCCGTCCAGGCGCCCACGGCCCACCCCAAGCCCCCACCCAGGATGGCCCCAAGCAGCGGCCAGGCCCACCTGCTCCGTTACCGGCCGGTGCGGGTCCCTTCGGGGGCGGCTGGGTCGCCTGCTCCTCGGTTCTGCAGGAGAGGGGGACAGTGAGTGCCCCCGTGGCCGGTCACAGCGACACCCAGAAGCCTGGACAGTGCGACCCAAGCGGGTCCCCCCCCCGCAGGCCGCCCGAGCCCCCGCCCCGCCCCCCGGCCCCTCACCTGCCCTTCAGCACCTCCTGCACCCGCTGCTCCAGCTCCGCCCGCCGCTGCCGCTCCCGTTCCAGCTCCTGCCGCAGCGTCTCCGCGTTGGTCTCTTCCCGCAGCTTCCGCAGCTCCTCCTCTGCGGACAGCCCGGTGAGCCGCGCGCGTGGGTGTCCACCTCCACCTCCCCCCACCCCGACCCTGGGGACGGGGCCCGGTGAGCCGTGTCCGTCCTGAGTGTCCACTCTCAGGATCCAGCCGCAGGCAGGCTGCCCCCCAGGTCTGCCTTCCCGGGGCAGGGACACCCTCACCCGCTTCTCTCCCGTCCTCCCTGTTTGCTGCCACCCGCAGGTGGACACGGTGGGGGTCAAGGTGGGGGCTGGAGCGATAGCACAGCGGGGAGGGCGTTGGCGTTGCACGCAGCCGACCCGGGTTCGATTCCCAGCATCCCATAGGGTCCCCTGAGCACCAGCAGGGCAGGAGTCAGCCCTGAGCATCGCTGGGTGTGACCCAAAAAGCAAAAGCAAAAAACAAACAAAAAAGGTGAAGGACACTGGTGGTCGGGGGCTGGCGGGCAGCGGGCGGGCGCTCACTCAGGCACAGCCTGTACTTCAGGGCCAGCCTGACACGGGGGCCGGGGTTGCGGGCAGCACCAGAAATCAGGCCAGGCCGCCGGCGTCTCCGCGCCAAAGGCTGACTTCCAGGAAGGCCGCTGGCCGCTGTCCAGAGGGCCAGCTGGGCCTGACGCGGCGGTCTCGGCCCTCACGCTGCTCCTCCCGCTCGCGCTCACCGGGGCAGGGGCTGGGCCGGCCGCGCCCACGGCTCCGAGCGAAAGGCCCGGCCAGTGCGACCCTCATGCCCGCCCGAGCCATGGGCTGAGGCTCGGGGGTGTTGGGGCAGGAGGCCAGCACAGCCCACGGCCGCTCGACCCGCGTCCCCCGCCTCGCGTTCCCCCACCCCCACCTGTGAAAGCCGAGGCCTGGCTGCGTCTCCTGGGACTGCCTGCCCATACCCGCTCCTGTCCACGCCGGCTGAGTCACCCTCGGCCATGCCCAGAGGGGGGCTGGAGCACAGCTGCCCACCCGCCACAAAACAAAGGGGCTGAAGGTTGGAGGGAGTGTGGGAGGGACGGCATCTGCCCTGAGGGTGCAGACCCCAGCTCAATCCCCCTCTATGCTGGGATCATGAACCCGGAGGACGCCTGGAGTGCAGAGTCAGGAGGGACCCCGAGCACAGAGCTGGGAGTCAGCCCCGAGCACTGAGTCGGGAGTAGCCCTGAGCACAGAGCTGGGAGCCAGCCCTAAGCACAGAGCCAGGAGTCAGCCCCAAGGTAAACAGGTAAGAAAGGTGGGAGGAAGCCGCCCCCACCCCCGTCCTTTGACTCCAGAGGCTCCCGGCTGCCCCCGGCCCTGACCCGACTGGGTCTCTCTGTCCCGCGGGACACTTCCTGGGCGGTCTGACCCTGGCAGGCAGCGTGACGGGGGTCTTGGGAGCTCCAGGCAAAGGGCAGAGCTCTCGGGCTTGTCCGTCTGTCTGCGCCTGCCAGGGACCCCCAGGGCCTCCCTGCTGTCCTGCGCACCCCACGCCCAGGCCCAGTGGCTCTTGGGGAGGGTCTGGCTGCTGGTCACCCAGGAGGGAGGCTGGCGGGGGGTGGGGGGCGGGGGAAGGCCTCGCCTGGTACCGCAGCCTCAGGGCTGGGACGTGTGGGAATGTCGAAGCTTCTCATTTATTCATGTGCCTGAGCATTCGTGCCTCCCGCCCCGGCCAGCGTGCCAGCAGGGAGTGGCCGCCCGGGCGGGCCCCACAGCCGCACCCAGGGCCGCTGAGGGCGCTCCCGCTGCAGCCCACGGCAGTGAACAGGCGGAGGGGAAGTGACCCTCACCCCCACCTGCCGAGGGGGAACCCTGAAAGGCAGCCGCCCCCGCACGGCTGTCCTGCCCCCACCACCAGCTGGACACGTGTGCAGGGTGAAGACCCCACTGAGTGCCCAGGGACAAGGGGCTCTGAAAGACGGCAGGGACCCTGCTGGGCCAGGGGCCACAGAGGCTGTTCCGCGTGGCCCTGGGTGGGTGGCTCACTTTCAGGACAGGACACCGAGGGGGACGTTCACAGGGACCAGAGACTCATGGAGGCCGCGGGGGGGGGGGGGAAGAGGTGGCGATCCATCGGGTTCACTGGGGTCACAGCAGTCCGAGTGCCCCCAGGTAGGCCTGCCCAGAGGGCTCTGCCCTCATGCAAGTGACTGGCGGACAGGCACCCCCACCGACATCCCTACCACAGGGAGGCAAAGGGGACTCAAGGCGCCAAGGCCGATTCCGGACTCGCCGGCCCCGCCCCAGGATGGACACAGCTTCGTCCTCACGCAGACCCCACCCAGCACGGCCGGAGCCCCTGACTCACGCAGAAAGTGTTTCTCCAACAGGGCGATTTCCAGGTGGCCTTTGAGCTCGTTGAGCCGGTCCGACTCTGTCCGGTGAAAGTCCTGGACGCCGGCGGCCATCGTCAGGGTCCCCGGCCCCGCCTGCGGGGAGCAGGAGCAGCCACTGAGCACCCAGAGGCAGGGAGCAGGTCCCGGGGGGCGGGGGCCCAGGACGGGAGCCACTGGGGCAAGCTGGAGTCTCCCTGTGTCGGGGAAGGGGCTGGACCCTCGACAGACAGGAAGTATGCCAGGGGGGTGGGAGGAGGCGGGGTGGTGGTGGTTCCAGGCCCTCGACAGACAGGAAGTATGCTATGGGGCGGTGGGACAGCTGCCCCCTACAGGGCTCCTGTCTCACACAGGCACACGTCCATGTTCACATTTGTGTCCACACGCACCCCACTCACACGCACTCTTATTTACTCACGTGTGTGTACATGCGTACTTGTTCCTTCACTCACGTGTGCCCACACACACACACACACGCATGCACACACTCACAGGGGTGCACAGTGCTCAGACACGCCTACGTACTCAGTCCATACATGCACAGCCCACCTTATGCTCTTATGCCCCTCACATACGTGCGCACGCCAACAGCTGGGCACAGGGCCGGAGAGACAGCACAGTGGGGAGGGAGTTTGCCTGGCAACACAGTCAACCTGGGTGCAATGCCTGGCACCCCATGGGGTCCCCCGAGCCCGCCAGGAGTCAGCCCTGAGCACCGCTGGGTGCACCTCCAAATGAACAACCAACAAAAATCAAACAATAAGGGGCTAGAGAGATAGCACAGCGGGGAGGGAGTTTGCCTTGCACATGGCCGACCCGGGTTCGATTCCCAGCATCCCATATGGTCCCCTGAGCACCGCCAGGAGTAACTCCTGAGTGCAGAGCCAGGAGGAACCCCTGAGCATCACCAAGTGTGACCCAAAAAGAAAAAATAAAGCCCAACTAACAACCAGGTGTGCACGTTAGCACCACTGCAATCACGCACAAACTCACACCATACGTGGTTATCGTGCGCACACGCGTGCACGCGCCCACAAAACCGTTCAGTCAGACCATCACCCACACACGCTCACATGTAAACACAGGCATGCACATCCCCTCACGTGCTGACACGGGGGTCATGCTAATTCACACACGCTCACACTTGGAGCACACAGGCTCACACGCGTGCGCTCACACACACGTATGTGCACACACGTGCACACAGCTCAGAGGCACGTGCTGGGGCTCCTGTCCGTGGCTGCCTTAGCTGTGGGGTTGAAGAGCCACTCAGAACCACAGCCCCCTGAATGGCCACAGGCACCAAGCTGCTGGGCTCTGGGCCCACATAGGGGTGGTGGTGGGGCAACAGGGCTCACAGCGGGCCGTGCTCGCGTGTGGCTGTCGCCTGGCCCCAGCAGAGCCTTTATCTGCTGGGAACAGAGAGCCTCGGGCTACCCCGGGCACCAGCCTGGCTCGCCAGGGCCTACAAGCAGCCGGTGTGGGCCCGGCCAGCCGCAGCGTTGCAGACACACCCTGGCGTGGGCGGGCGGCCAGCAGCTTCCAGACAGTGCCCGCTTGGTGCCCGAGCCGGGGTCTGCCAGGGCACAGCCAGTCCAGCCTCCGCCCGGCAGCGCCCTCTCTGCGGTGGTCAGGGGCTGGGTGCCAGCCGGCGGGGTGGGGCAGGGGTCACCACCGGCCTCATCTCCGCCCACCCGTGGTCCACGCACCGGCCAAGCCCCTGCAGGGCGCTCCCACATCGCGGGTGGACTTACGGGGTCCCTGAACTCGTCGCCGTCCCGGGGCGCGGTCCGCGGGGCCTTCAGGGGCACCTCGTCCCCGCATTCGGTGTCCGAGGCATTGGGGGACTCGGCCAGGTCCAGGAAGTCGTCTCTCTTGTGACCTCTGAACCTGATCTTGTCCAGTCTCCTTAGCATGTTCAGCACCGGCGCCCGCTGCTTCACCTTAGCATGACGGTCGGGGTCCCTGCGGGAGACAGGGGTCACTGCGCAGCCCTGCCCACTCACTGCCCGGCGCCGGCCCCGCCCACTGCCCCACCCACTTGTTCATCACCAGCCCCGCCCCCTGCTCAGCCTGGCCCCGCCCCTGCTCAGCGCCGGCCCCGCCCACTTGCTCAGCACCAGTCCCGCCCACTCACTGCTCAGCCATGCCCCGCCCCCTGCCCAGCGCCGGCCCCGCCCACTTGTTCGGCACCAATCCCAACTCACCAGTGCCAGCCCTGCCCCACCCACAGCTCAGCCAGGCCCCGCCCCCTCCCAGCGCCGGCCCCGCCCACTTGTTCACACCAGTCCCGCCCACTACCAGCCCCGCCCCGCCCACTGTTGTGCTGGCCCCACCCACTCCTCCGCGCCAGCCCCGCCCACTCATCGACTCCACCCCCCGCTCCGCCCGGTCCCCGCCCACTCATTGGCCCCACCACTGCTTGGCACCAGTCCCGCCTCCCAGCCCCTCCCCCCCTCTCCCCAGGCCACAGTGGGCAGCCTCCACTCTGGTCCACAGGGTGGCGCAGAGGCCCAGGGGAGCAGGGGGTTGGGGGAGCACCCCACTATACAGGGTGAACCCGCCTCACACTTGCTGGGAACCACCACAGAGACCCCCCCCACAACAATCCTCTCCCCCCACTCCTGCCAACCTGAGCTCCAGGCTGGGGGCAGGAGTGGGGAGGGGCCCAGAGGAGCCACAGCAGAGGGAACTGAGACCCTGAATGTGGGGCCAAGGGGGACGGCCTGAGTCTCTGCAGGGCCCGGGAGGCCAGTAAATGCAGAACAGACCAGAGACGCAGACAAATGCACACACACACACACACACACATGTATGCACTCACACACATGTGGAAAGGAACCGGCCCCAGGTCTGTCCACAGCTGGGAGCACTGTGGAGACCAAGGCCCAGGAGCAGGGGGTCGGGGAGGGAGGGCACTTGTACCCGCCCCCCGAGCCTGGCACCTGGCACAGCAGATGTGGGTCCGACAGGCCAGGACGGCGGGGGCTGCAGGGGTGCAGGGACCTGGAGCGGGACGGTCAGCCCAGCCTGGGCCACGCTCAGGAAGATCTGGGGAGAGGCCCAGGGCGCAGAGTAGCCGGGGGGGGGGGGTTGCCCAGCCCTCACCAACGCCGGGCACACTGGCAGAGGCAGCGGGGAGCTGTGCGAGCCGGGGCCCTGGTGCCCAGATGCCACGGCGGAGGGCGGCCGGCGTGCCAAGGTCTCAGCTGGGGGGCTTCTCGACCGGACAGGTCAGTCCCACCCGCCTTCTGTCCTTCCTGAGTCGCTCCCGCAAGCAGAGGAGAGGCGTCAGGGGACGAGGCCCAGGCCGGCCCTGTCCTCTCTGAAAGTCATGCAAGGCCTCCCGTTGCCCGCCCACCACCCCACCCCGGGCACCCTGCACCTGCCTGCACAAGGGGCCCCACCCCCCGCCCCCAACATGCGACCCCCACCAGGATGGCAGGCAGGAACCCGAGCCACAGCACCCTGCCCCCTGCCGAGTGACCCCCCCCACCAGGCCAAGGCTCAGCTCCAGCAGCCGAGGAAGACCCCACTGCCCAGGGCGGTCCCACTCGGGCCCGGGGCACTCCGGCATGAACCTCACAGGCCTCCACAGGGACACTGGGAGATGGGCCTCGGCAGGGACCCCCACACAGGCCGCCCTGGAAGCCGGCCCAGGGTGGACAAAGGCGGCAGTGTTTGGGGAAGGCTGGACCTGGGACCCGGCCCGTGGTGGGGAGGGGATTGGTCCCTCCTCTGGGGCCCCCGTCCCGGCCCACGAGCCCCTGCCCACCCCCCATGCCTACTTGGCCGGTGGCTTGTCCCGGGAATCCGCGCCTGGTTCCCACAGGAAGTGGCTCTGGGCCCAGCCCGCACAGGGACTCCCCGAGGTTGAGCAAGCACGGAGTCCCTGCCCCCCACCCCGCTGGTCGCGGCTGACCACCTGGCCCGCTGCCAACTCTCCGGCCTCAGGACAGCCCCAAAACCAGGCGGGAGTGGCTGGATCGTGGTGGGGGACCCCCGGTGCCCCGGGAGTCCTTTCAGGCCTGTCCTGGTCATCAGGCGGGGGCTGGGGACCAGGGAGAGCATCCCCAGGGCCGGGGTCTCGCTGACCCCTGAGCCACTGCTGGGCCTTCCTGCCCTGAGCAGCCGCCTGGCCGAGGGAACGGGGAGCCAGCGCCCCTCCGTGACGGGGGGCTCACGGCCTCTTGCCCGAGAAACGTTGCGGGGTGAGCGTGGCCAGGGCGTCTCGGGGGAGGGTCAGGGACTGGCCTTTGGCCCTGGTGCCTTCAGGAACATTCCCTCTTGCCCAACGCTTGTGCGGCGCTGCCCCAGGTGGAGGGAGCCCCTCAGGTAGAGGGCAGCTGGCAGGGGTCCATGGACACCCTGGGCAGCGTCGGACGTGGCCAGTCCGGCCACTCAGCCCGCGGGGACACGAGCAGGACCCCAGGAAGTGCAAGGGGCTGAGAGCTGCCTGTGTGTGTGTGTGTGGTGGGGGAGTTGGAGGCAGGAGCAGACCCCGGCATCTGCGCAGGGAGGAACAAGGTGGGGCTCTGACCCGGGTGGGGTGCCCAGGCCCGCACCCTCGCACCCCAGTTTCATGGCACCCACAGGCCGGGGCACCCCCACCCTGCTGTGAAGACGGGCACCGGGTTGCGGCCCGGGCACAGGACAGGCCTGAGCAGGACGGCCGTGACGGGGGCCCAGTGAGGCGGCACAAACCCCCAAACCCGTGTGAGCCCCCACACGAGCCTCCCGTGCTAGCCACGCGTGTGAAGGGTGGGGGGCGGTCCTGGCAGACCACTGACGGATGGGGAAACTGAGGCTGGGAGAAAGAGGAGCCCCCTGGATGGGCCCCACCCCCCGCTTCCCGCCCCGTGCCTGCACCTCTGTGGACCCGACCGAGCATCATGGGGCCAGGCGCTGGGGGCTGCGGCCGGCCGGGAAGGCGGCGCCCCTTCCTCCTGCGGGCGGAAACGCTGCCCCACCCCGCCGCAGCTGCACGAGACTGCGGAGACGCATCTTCCAATTCCGGCTTCATCTTCACTTCCTGCAGGGCCCGGCCCGAGTTCCTGGGCACACGCACACACTCACACACACACACACACATGCACACATACACGTGCCACATACACACGCATATACACAGCACACACATGCACGCAAACACACACACACACACACGGGGCAGTGGCTGCCAGACAGAGGTGCTCCTAGCGGGCCTGACCACAGACTGCGTGCCCTGGTTGGTCCCCGAGGAGGGTGGGCTGAGTGGACAGGAGCCCCCTGGCACCTCTCAGGAAGCTGGCACCTGGGAACCCTCTGTACGGGCCCGGGGCCACAGGCCAGAGTGCGGGCTGGCTTTTCTTTGCAGCAGCCCCGCCGGCCTGGGATTGTGCCCCTGACCACAGTGACCAGACACCAGCCCGGAGGGAGGGGAGGAACTCAGGCAAAGGGCCCGGCCCATGTCTGTCTGTCTGTCTGGCTTCCAGGCATTGCATCCCCCATGCTCGACTCCAGGCCCAGGCTCCGGGGCAGTCAGCATCCACCGCAGGCAGCCAGGAGCCTCCCCCCACCGAAGCCCCTTCTTCCAGCAACGCTGACGGCGGCCACTGTACTCGGGCACACAAGCCGCCCAGAGGGGACAGCGCCCGGGCGGAGCCTGGCTGCTGAGGGGACGCCGGGCCCAGCCCTGCCTGGGTCCCCACAACTCAAGGTCCAGGGGACAGAGCCGAAAGTGAGAAGGACCGAGCCTTAGCCCCAGCTGAGGGTCCCAGAAAGGGGAGAAGCTCCGAGACACCCCCTGGGTCCTGCGCCGGACTTGGGGGGCCTGCTGGGAGCCCCACAGGGCAAGCTGGGACGCTCCCCTCTGGGCTGGGCGGGGACAGGAGGGTCCGGGAATCCTGGGTGGGCAACAAGCAGAACCGCCGGGAGAAAGAACTGCCCAGCAGGACGGGCTGCACGTCTCAGCAGCGCCCGCCCCTCATACCTACAGGACACGATGCCGCCGTCCCTCCCGCTCTGCAAAGGTGCTCACGGCACCCGAGGGACAGGGCCACTGGGGGGCAGTGCCCACCCACATGCCCACTAGGGGGATGACTCGAGGGGATGCACACTAAGTGCCTTTCTCAGAGCCAGGGAGACTGCCCAAGGGGCGGGAGGCACGGAGTGACCTGCCAGAACTGTCCCAGGGCCAGAGAGGTGGACGGGCTTAAAGCCTCGCGTCCAGCCAAGCCCAGTTCCCTGTCTGGCACTGCCGTGTGGGCCCCCGAGCACAGAGCCGGGAGTCAGCCCCGAGCACAGAGCCAGGAGTCGGCACCCCTGGTGTGCTCCAAAACCAAACTGAAACAAAACAAGAACAGCTCCAAAGTGCGGTGAGTGAAACCCTGACAGAGCCGTCCCGGCCCCGCCCACAGAGCTGCAGGCCCCGCCCACTTCCAGTAGGCCCCGCCCACCTACCTCCTGGCACCTTGGCTGGCAGCTGCCAGCTCCTGTTCTCGACCCCACCCCCAGGGCACACTGCCGGGGGGCGGGGGCGGCGCTCCCCAGACCCCACGGGGCCTGAGCTCAGGTCCCAGAGGGCAGGGCGGGCTGTCGGCACCCCCAGCCCACTTCCCGACACCCGCAGGTGGGCCCCTCCGCAGCAGGGGCGCCCACCCCCCTCCTGTCTCGCCCCGCAGTGGAGGCTGAACGGTGCCCCGCGCCCCTGCACCCCTCCGAGGCGGGCCCTGGCCAGGACGGTCTCAGGCCCAGTCCAGCCCCCCTCAGCAGTTCCCCGGGCCGTGAAAACCAGGTCACCACGGGCCCTGCCGTAGCCAGATACACGGCCCCCAGAAGGGCAGGGAACCCCACAGTCCCGGGGGCTTCCTCCAGAGGTGACCCACCCCTGGGACACCCCCAGGACCACGGGCAGTCGCCCCACAAACGTGCCAAGTAGCCCCAAGGTGAAAACGCAGAACGTAGGTAGACGTGGCCCTGAAGTGGGCCCCCATCTGGCCGGAAGCCAGCGGCACCGGCGAAGGCAGGGCCGGGTCCAAGACGCGGCCTGAGACGGCCCGGGGATCCCGACTCACCACACCATCTTCCCAGCTCCCGGGGCCGGGACAGCGGAGACGGAGCTGCCCCTCTGGGCTACGTGGCGGCGCCCACCGGGGGTCCAGGGCCTGGCAGGGGTGCCCGGGAAGGGCAGGGCCCGGAGAGCTGGCTGAACCCGACCAACGGGCTGGCGGCGCCAAGAGGAGTGCCCGGCTCTGCGGGCCGCCGGGACACGCCGGGAGCCGCCTCAGCCCCAGCTCGGCTCAGTGGGAGCCAGACAGGACGCGGCGGGCAGACGGCTGGCGGGGAGCTAAGGGCCATCTCCCCACGGGGGACAAGAGTCCATCCAGCCCCGTCCCCTGGCCTGGCCTGGGCTGGGGTCAGGCCCGCGACCTTCCTCTCCGGGATGGGCACCAGAGACCCCCGACCTCATCATCCACTTTCCTCGGAGCACAGGGCCCTGGGGGGCTCCTGACCCGGCCCCGGGGCAAGGCCAAGCATCTCAAACCTGCCCCAGTTGTCTCACCTCCCCCAAATCACCCGCGGATTGTTCCGGAAATCCGAGGCGCCGGGTCCCGCTGAACCGGGCCGTCCCGCAGACCCCAACTTCTGCCCACGAACGGTCCAGGCTGGGCAGAAGGGCTGGGTACCGCGCCAGGTCGGGAGAAGGCCCTGGCAGGACCCAACCCTCCCACGCCCACCCCGGTCATCGGGGGTCCTCAGAGGGCCGGAGCCCCCACAGCCCCTCCCTCTGCCCCTGCCACAGCTCTGAGCACACTGGTCTCTCTGCCTGCCTGCAAACATTTGGCGAGCGGGGGCCTCCCCAGGCCGGAACTCCGGGCACCTCACATGCCCCAGGCTGCCTGCAGACACACAGACACACACACACACACAGAGCTCAGACTGCATGGGCACACGCACAGGCACATACATACACACACTCGGACACACACAAACAGAGCTCAGCCTGCATGAACACACATACTCGGACACACACACTCAGACATACACACACATACAAGTCTCAGCCTGCATGAACACACATACTCGGACACACACACACACTCAGACATACACACACATACAAGTCTCAGCCTGCCCACGGGACACACACACACACATACTCAGAGACACACACATTCAGACACCACACGTACTCAGACACACCCACACAGAGCTCAGCTTGCATGAATACACACACACAGTTCAGCCTGCCCACTGCACACACACACACACACACATACTCAGACACACACTCACACACACACAGCTCAGCCTGCCCACTGGACACACACACACTCAGACACACACACATACTCAGATA
Organism: Sorex palustris; assembly: GCA_028565675.1. Taxonomy (NCBI): domain Eukaryota; kingdom Metazoa; phylum Chordata; class Mammalia; order Eulipotyphla; family Soricidae; genus Sorex; species Sorex palustris. Next base: position 1,852 of record JAOXYA010014307.1, on the reverse strand, counting down.
CACAAACACACCCACAGCTCAGCCTGCCCACGGGACACACACACACACTTGGCGGGGCAGGAGGGAGCCTTGGATGGTGCCCTGGGCTGGGGACCCACTAGTGAGCACGCACATGGCCCCGCAGCCACCCTGACGGGGACAGACAGGGACGCAGGGGCACGGGGGTCCATGCGGTCAGTGAGGACAGTGCCCCCAGGGGGGTCTTTGCGCCCAAGGGGCCCAAACACAGACACTCCCCCTACACAGGACCCCGCAGCTCGCTGGCTGAGACGCCGAGAGGGACAGGACCCTCCAACTGTGTGTCAAACGCCCCCAGCTTCCTCCCGGGGACCCCGCCCCAGCCGGGCCCCTCCCGACTTCCCTTGCAACCCTGGTTAAAAATACTCCAGGGTTGGCGAGATAGCACAGTGGGTAGGGCGTTTGCCTTGCACGCGGCCGACCCGGGTTCGATTCCCAGCGTCCCATAGGGTCCCCTGAGCACCGCCAGGAGTGACTCCTGAGTGCAGAGCCAGGAGGAACCCCTGTGCATCGCTGAGTGTGACCCAAAAAGAAAAAAAAATACTCCAGGCCACGACGGGGCAGGGACAGGGGAGGACAGGCTCCAGCGTGCGGGCAGCAGGCTGGGGGCCACCAGCGTGTCCCCTCACCGGGCACTGCAGGGTCAGACCCGTGCCTCTGTGTAGGGGCCCCTTTCTCCGCAGGAGCGGCTCCAACCCGGACTATCCGGTGCCCGGGAATCCACAGAGCTGGTCCCGCCCTGTGATCATACGGAGCTCAGGCGTCACCATGGAGGCGACTCAGAGGAGACACGCCGTAAGTAGGTCACACCAGGCCCTTCACTGCACCACCCTCTGGGGCCAGCAACAGGCGTGGGGCAGCCTCACGCCCACCCTGTCCACCTGGCCTTTGCAACGGGTGGGGGGGGCCTGTCCAGCCGGGCACCGTCCCCCCACGAGGGGTCAGAACAGCAAGGAGGGCGGAAAGGCCAAGACGGGGCAGAGCAATGTCCTCTTGTCCTGTCTCGGCCGTGACACCCTGGGTACGTCCCTGCCGGACACCAGTGCCCTCCCAGGTGCCTCTGCTGTGAAGGGGTGGACAGCACCCGGATCTCCCGGGAGTGGCAGGGCACTCACCCATTTCTAACGTCCACGCCACCGTCTGTCCCACACTCGCCTGATGGCGGGGCCCACGCCTGCCTGATACCCCTGGTGGCGTGGGGACCCCCCCCACTTGCCCGCTGAGGTCTGGAGGCACAGGGGGCCACAAGGCTGGCAGCCATCAACACGTGGGCACCCCTGGCGAGGGTCCCAGGGCCTCCCGGAAGAAGCCCCCAGCCCCGGCAGGGCTGACGGGCCCCGGGCCCTGTGGGGAGCCAGGGCTCGGCACTGACCTCTCTGGGGTGCACGCGGGGTCCACTGACTCACAGCGAAGAGGGAACAGTGAGTGTGCGTGAGCCCCCCAGCAGCAGGCCCCACCTGGGTGTGGGGGGCACCGGGCGACACTCTCCAGGGCCACCCCTGGGGTAGGAGCTTCCTGGGCTTCTGGTGCAGTTTCAGATCCTGGGTCACACCTGGCAGCACTCAGGGCTACCCCTGGTTCCATGCTGTGGGCTCCCGCGGGGGTCGGGCACCCGGCAGGGCGTGGGGATCGAACCCGGGCCGCATGCAAGGTGGCACCTTATGCTGTTTGTCCCTCCGGCCCCACTCCCGACAGCCACAGAAACACACCCCAGGAGGGACCCGCGCTGACACCCTCACCCCCAGCCACGGCCTAAAAAGGTAAAGGTAAAGGCCTTCCCGTTGATCGTCGATTTGCTCGAGCGGGCCCAGTAACGTCTCCATTGGAGACTTTG
>JAOXYA010014300.1:0-13824 GCA_028565675.1 Sorex palustris | reverse complement strand
GGTTTTTATAGTATATATATATATATATGTATATATTTGGCATGAGGAAAACTGCAGGCTTCCAGAATTGCTTTGTAGCCACTCCTGTCAGGCTTGAAGGTCTCATGCTTCAGTCCAGTGATGTATCACCGCTTGGGTCCAGTGCAGCTGGGGGCCAGCATACCTTGTTGGTACTAAAGAAACCACCAGGGCCACACCTACTTGGTTCTCAAGGGTTGAGAGGAGGAATCCTGGGATGCCAGGCCATGCTTGCAACGTATGTGCTCCAATCCTTTGAATTATCTTCCTGACTAGATATTAATGCATATAAATGGCATAATATATATAATTGCATATATGTGTGTATATACAAGAAATGGGCTGGGAGTGATAGCACAGCGGGTAGGGAATTTGCCTTGCACATGGCCTACCCAGGTTCAATTTCTCTGTCCCTCTTGGAGAGCCAAGCAAGCTGCCAAGAGTATCCCACCCGCACAGCAGAGCCCGGCAAGCTCCCCTTGGCATATTCGATATGCCAAAAACAGTAGCAACAAGTCTCACAATGGAGATGTTACTGGTGCCCGCTTGAGCAAATCGATAAACAATGGGAGGATAGTGCTACAGTGCTACAGTGTGCTCTCTCTATGTGTGTGTGTGTGCGTGTGTGAAGGTGTTAAGAGGTTGGGCCATATCCTGAAGTTTGTAGGTACTTAGGGGCTACTCTTAGATCTGTGCTTAAGAGATCACTCCTGGTGATGCCCAGGGACCATGTGGTGTCAGGGATCAAATCAGGATTGTCTGAATGCAGCACAAGTGCTTTGCTTCCTGTACTATCTCTCTAGCCCATTTATAGTATATTTTTAAAACTCATTGAGGGAAAGAATTAGGAGACAAGATTAATATCTTTATTGCATAAACTAATAGTGACTTGTAGTAAGTAATAGAAGTATAAATAATTTCTAGTATTTCTTTCATTACTCTAATCTGACTGGTTAATTTCATTATTTAGTTATCCTTTAGAATTTTTCTAGAAACTGCAAAAAATTGTCTCATTAAATTTCTTTAGATTCAGATGTTTTTGAAATCATCAAAAAAGAGAGAGACTGTAGACAAGATACATATAATGCTACAGTGTATACAGCAAAATTGTTCTTATTTGGTATTTGTATTTTCTCTTAAACATTAATTATGGATGAAGTTTTTTAAAAAATTTAATTTAAGGGCAAGGTGTTACCTTGAAAGCAGCATGGAAATATGGAAATGCCAGGAGGTAGTTTGTGGAAGTCTTTTGATTTAAGAATTTGGGTGACATATTCATATTACATCTCAGCATCAGTTTCTTATGATATTCCAAACATGTGAACAATGAAAGACTCCCTACATTTTGATACTTGCTATGGTTTCCTTGGAGATGACATTATCTGCCCCTGCCCCCTCTTGCCCCTTCACACACACACATTTACATATTTGTTAGAAAGGGATCTGGTCCTTTAATTTTTTTTTTTGTCTTTGGACCTCATCTGACTGTGCTCACAAGCTTCCTCCTGGCTCTGTGCTCAGAAATCACTCTGGATGGGCTCAAGAGACCATTTATGGAGCCATCGGTAGAACTCAGGTCTGCTGTGTGTCACCCTTTCAACTATACAATCTCTCAGGTCCCTGAATCTTTAAGTTTGTGTGCAACTCCAGTTGGCCTGCCCATTATGTATCTATGATAAGAAACTCCTCTATGATTTTATAGTTTTAGTCTTTATTATAACAAAGAAAAAAAGGCTTCTAGCCCAAATGAATTTGTTGATCAGTTAAAAGTGCTATGGAACTTCTTGGTGCCAGCTTCTCATCAGAGAATATTGTTGCTATTTCTGATTTTTTTTTCTGGAAACTTGGAGTTGCTATTTTCATGGAAGTATGCCTCTGATGCATCTAATAGCCATAGAAGGAAGATGAAATGAAAAAGACAAAAAAAAAACACACTCCATTGGCATAATAAAACTGGGTGAAGGGACTGTCAGAGTGAGGAACTCATCATTCTTTGTTCTTTTACTTAGACTGATCTACTTTAGCTGTTACTTCCTGAAGATATTCACCTGACTGGCAGAGGCAATCTTTATTCCAGGGCTGCTGTCATTTGTATTTATTAGTTTTGTATTTAATGTATTTATTAGTTTTGGGGATTGAACTCAGAGCCTTGCACATAAAAGGTGTGTTCTGTACACCGGAGACAAGCCCTTATCCACAAGGATGCTTTTAAAATAATATAATTTATCATTTTAGAATGATGAAATGAAATTTTAAAATGAGAGGTAGTATAGGGGGTGAGGTGCTTGCCTTGTGTGTAGCCAACCTCAGTTCAGGCCCCTGGCTATGATTTAGAGCTGGACCATTTCTTTGAAAAATAGATGAATTATGTATTTTCCTTCTCTCCTCTGATCTTTTAACCTCTCTTTTAACTTTCAATAGTTACACATTCTTTGAAGGAAAGAATTACATACTCTTCCAAAAATAAAACTTTCCAAGTATTCTCACAGCCTTCTATAATGAGTGGTTATGGTGGAATTGAGTCCATGAGAAACCATCATCAATAGTATTGCACACCAAAAAATAAAGTAAAATAAAAAAGTAATAATTCTATTTCACATATAGGGGAATAACAAGCACAGAAAGTTTTTATCACATCATTCTAAATTAAATTAATAAAACATCAAGTCGGTCCTGGTGCCAGGAAAGTCTCTCATCTCCTTTGTTGCCAAACTTCTCTACTATTCAGGAAGAACATCAGTTTTCCAGGTTTTTGCATATGAGGGGTTTTGTAAGCCGATTTTGTTGCATCCAAATCTTTGAATTTCTTGTAATCAGTCTTAATTACAACTCTATATAACTACATACTGTACTGTTCTCAGATTGCTAAAGCTTTAAGGTCTGCTTTGACTTTCAAGATTATGTGAGTAAGCATTTTTCTTGTTCAGGTCTTACATTGAAGACCTAGTAATAGGCAGTTAATGGCCAAGATGATGGAAAGACTGATTTATCAGAAGATAGATAGAGCATAAATAAGTAATGAGGCTGTCTGATTTCCTGAATAGAGATGAAAAAATTCGAGCTGATGCTGTTCTTTACATAGTCTCTCTCAGACGCCTATACGTTGGAGGAAAAGCCATTGGGGAGAGAGCCTATGGTCTCCTGGAACCTAGAGATATGAGAATTTTCAGTGATATCAGATCTGGAAACACAGAAAGACCGATTTAGAAATGCTGCTCAAGAGCTCATATTTTCACAAGACCTCCATTTTATTTTGTTCCGTATTTAATTTTACCCTAGGGCTTTAGTAAAAGAGATCCTAATGATATTATCGCTGTACTGGAATTGTATGTCTCCAAATAAAAACAATCATATCAGTTATAAATTTTGTCATACTAAAGTCAATAGCAAAAACTAGAAGTTGAATTAAAGAGTAAATTCAAATAAAGAAGGATTCTTTGAGAATTGGCCATATGATAAACTCACAAGGTAGCTCTTTAAAATTAATACTGTGTTGGACAGGAGAGATAGTTCACAGGGCTGAGCATATGATTTGCATGCAGAAGGCCTGGGTTTGATCCCCAGCACCTCATGTTCCCCTGAGTAGCTTCTGAGCATCACTGAATGTGGTCAAAACACAAACATAAAACCTAAAATAAAACAAAATATTATAGTCATGCTGTAATTTATTGATCCTTTTCTTTATTTAGAAACTACAGCCATAAGTGGCTAAGTGGTAAAGTATATGCTTTAAAAGCATGATGCCCTGAATTTGAGCTTGATGCCCTCCTACACCCCAACATTACATGAAGTGTGTTGAGAGTCTACTCTGAGAGTCAGAATGCTAAGGCTCTGGTAGAGATGCTTCAGAAAACCTTTGCTTATTTTGTAGGGAGATGCCAATGGATAAATTCTATCTCCCTCCTTTGTTGCTTCTCCAACTCTTCTCTGAGAAGATAAAACACTTTTCTTGTTCAGGCGTTACATTTGAAGACATTGAAAACAAAATACTGGGTCCAATTTTTGTCCCTTCACTGATTCTTTTCCCCAGAGTGCTCCCACTGCACTGTTAGCATAGGGAGCACCTTCATAGTCCTTTATAATGCTATAGAGTGAGCTTCTGTTGTATCTAGTGTGAATAAAGGTATTGGACCATAAGATTTTTTTTTTAGTGGCTCCCCCTTGAAAACTTATTGTCAGGACCAGAGTATTGTAGGTATTGTAGGTAGGGTGCATTCCTTGCACCAGGCTAATGCAGATTCAATCTTCAGCACCACATATGGTCCCTTGAGTCTGCCAGGAGTGATTCCTTAGTGCAGAGCCAGGGGTAAGCTCCGAGAACTACTGGGTGTGGCTCTACCCCAAAACAAAATAACAAAAAAAATTCTTATTACTCATTTAGGGGATACATTTGACTGTGTTCTGGAGACCATATGTGTACCAGGGATGCAAAGCAAGATCCTATCCACTATACTGTCTCTCCGGCACATGGGTCCCCTTTTTGATGGTCAGTTTTCTGGATACAGGAACCATGTCTAACTCTTAATTTTATTTCCAGGATATGATTTATTTTCTGGGTCATGGCCAGTATTTCACAACGTTTGAATGTACTGTAACTTACCCAAGGAATAAACCTACAAAGTGTGTATTATTAGTATTGGTTTTTAGAGACAAGAACTCTAAGTTCAGAAGCATTCAGGCATTTGCCCTGGTTCCAGTAGGGTGGAACACCCAGAATCAATCCTAGTTCTGGCTGATTGTAAAGAGTGTGCTTTTTTTTGTTTTCTTTTAAAATTCCCTACTGTCAGACATTGGTTACTGTAATACTGAAGACAGAAAACTGAATTATAAGAACAGTTTGGATAAACAAAATGTATAATTTAAATGACAACTTATGAAAACTAGGTATGATTGAGTTGACCAAATGTAAGAGGAAGATATGTTTAATACAGATATAGAAATATAAAAGATATATTAATATATTTGTGTGTGTATGAGGTCACACTTAGAAGTCCTCAGGAACTATTCCTGGCTCTTCACTCTGGGATTTCTCCTGGCGAGCTCGGGGGACCATATGCAGTGCTGAGAATTGAACTTGGGTTGCCTATGTGCAAGGCAAATACCATCTTCACTGTACTATGGCTTAGACCCCATAGTCTCAGTATCTTAACTCTTGCAACTAGACTAATAATTTCCTGATGTGTTCACAACACATTCTAAAATGAGGGATATTAATGCTAATAGATAAATGGTTTCTGTCCCCTGTCCTGTTTAGTTAGAGGTTTTCATAAAATAGTAGAATAATCACAGTAATGTTGTTATGATTTTTGCTTTTATAATGTAGAAAAGGGATAATATACAAAACATTATTGATGTATATTTATGTGTATGTATGGATATATACATATATATCCACATGGGCTGGAGCGATAGCACAGCAGTAGGGCATTTGCCTTACATGCGGCCGACCCGACAGACCCGACAGAATTGAAAAGAGGGTTCAATTCTTTTGCCCCTTTCGGAGAGCCTGGCAAGCTACTGAGAGTATCTTGCCTGCATGGCTACCTGTGATGTATTCAATATGCCAAACACAGTAACAACAAGACTTACAATGGAGACGTTACTGGGTCCGCTCGAGCAAATTGATGATCAACTGGAGGACAGTGACAGTGATGTATGTACATGTATACATACAATTGGAAAAAAGAAAAGCCAGTGTTTTCCGTTGTTTTTCTGAGCTCTTTATGCATCCTTAACAGTTACATTCTAAGTTCCTTATCAGAGAAGTTATAAAGCTCTATAATTATTGTGAATAAAATTTTTATTTCAAAAAATATTTTTGAACCCTGATCTCTTGCATACAAGGTATATGCTTTGCCATTGAGTCATTTCCTTAGCACAGTATTTTTTGTTTTTTATTTGTTATTGCATGGTGCAGAGAACCTATGACTTTTTGTTCAGCAGATCATGTGATTCCAGGGAGATATATAGGGCTGGCTCCGTGCCTTAAGCCCTATACCATCTTCCCTAACCCTCCAGTATTTTAAAATTGAAATTAATGTATTAAATCTCGAGCTTTTATGATATTTTATTTTTAGAACCAGGTTGAGGGGCTGGAGCCATAGTACAGAGGGTAGGGCATTTGCCCGGCATGTGGCTGACCCAGTTCCATCCCAGACATTCCATATGGTTCCCCACGTATTGTCAGGAGTAATTCCTGAGTGCAGATCCAGGAGTAACCTCTGAGCATTTCCAGGTGTGGCTCCAAAACCATAAACAAACAAACAAACAAAAACCCACAGGTTAAAGCATTTTGCAGGCAATTAGGATACTAAATAGTTAAGGATTCTGTTACATACTTTAAAAATTTTTATTTAGTAATTTTAATTGCTTTCACAATTACCATGTTGCACAATGTTATTGACAGATTATATTCCTACTCCCTTGATATGTATTGATTGATTTGTTATTGAGGTTGGGCTCAATTAAAATCCAGCTACCTTTTCTTCTTGTATCAAAGTTCTGATTCTACCATGAACATTTTAATGTCAACTTTACTTTTAAATACGATCATGAATAAGACAACTATAAAAAGTTCATTATTATTTGCTTGGGGATATGTAGACTGGTCGTGGTTCATTGGCTCTAGAAGATGTGAATTGAAAATAGGCTGCCAGGAAGCAAAATGCATATGAAACATGGGAGTTATGTTGACTTCATTTTTAAATCTCAGCTATTATCCTGTAATAAACAGACTCCAATCTGAGTGTTGTATCAGGTTTTTCTGTTCCTATAATTCTATAATTCAATATTAAAATTAAAGTTATCCACTTGTAACTATGTTGATTTATTAATTCTTCTTGCCACCTGGATGGTAATTTTGTATCTCTACATTTTTTTTCTCAGTCTTTTGTTTCACAGTTTCTATAAAAGTCAGCCTCCCTGCTTTCTAAACTCTTACAGCACACACATTTTATCAAACCAGTGTAATTTTTCACAACAAAGATGAATTTCTACATCTACTTTAAATTACAGTTCTCAGTTTTTAAGGTTATAATCAATTTGGCCTTAGAACATGTGTTGTGTCAGATGTGGGAATGTTAACGACTTTACGAATGAAAACAGTTCTAAAGATTTTTTTTATGGTTGATTTTCTTTTTATATGCTCTAAAAATGCTCCTTTGAGCATTATCATGACTCTAAAAGATTCTATTATAATAATTACTCTTCAGAACCCAATAAAACCTCCAAGCACTTCAAGCTGTTGGATAAAAGCAAGGATAAGGCAGGATAGGAAAGGCATGCCAGGAGGTGGATTTTCTGCTATCAGTTACTGTGATTTTGAAAAATGAAATTTGCCCACATTGACCTCAGTTTCTGTATTTGTAAATAAGTGTGTTGTGTTTTATGGTCCCCAAGACTCGATCAATATTCTGAGCAATAGAAAGTGATGGAGCTATGGTTTTTAAAAATATAATATATTGTTCTTTATAATTTGAAAAACTGGATTTCTGAAAAAATGTGCTTTTCTTATCTCGAAGACTCATTGACACCTTTAATCTTAAAAGCAGTTCTCTTTAGCAATAACTGCATGGTACTTACCTGCTTGCGAATAAAAGGGGAAAATTTATATTATATTAGTTCTCTCTTCTCAAACATTTTCTTTTTCTTGGAAGTATGAGGAGGGAAGACCTGTGGAATAGAGGTGGTATAGGGACAGTGTTGGAGGATCACAGGTCCTTTGGTAGAATGCAATAACTTTTGCATCAATACCATAAACTTTAACACTATGGTAACTCTATTTACATAAGCTATAATAAAATAGAAATAAGGAGGTAAGATCTAGAATTAACATTGTGACAGCATTTCTAGCTTTTTTTGTTGTACTGAGTAATTGGCTAATTATTAATATAGATGATTTAAATGTGATTATACTTAATTTTTTTATTTTTCCAAGATAAATGAAAGAAGTAAATATATTTTCCTTTTTGGCCTACTTGCTAATTTGGATTTGTGGGAAGTTGAGCTCCTGAATTATAATAGACCACCCAGAATGAAATGAAGCCATATTTTAATGATTACCACTGAAAGTTTGGCTTGGCTGTGAAGTCTTATGTTTAGAATTTTCTCTTTATAGTCACATGGGTGTCATCCATGGATGAAAGTGGCATAGAACCCTGGTGCAGTCAACTCTTTATTGGAGCTGCTTTCTGAGCCTTTGTGTTCCACTGCTTCTGTAACATATTAGCACACTGTAATGTGGCAAAACATTAAAAAAATAAAATTCATTTTCTTAAAGCTCTATGAGAAAGTTTACAAGGCTAAAATTAAGTCTTGGCAGTACTGTGCTTTTTCTGAAGACTCAAAGGGCATATCATTCCTGTCTTACCCTGTTTCTAAAGGTGGGCAGATTTCTTTGACCTCCTCCTCACTTTGTTATGACTGCTTCTATGAGAATGGAGTCTTTATCCACTGACTTTCAGATACCTCTGGTCATATAAGGACTGATGTGTTTCATTTGAGTTTACTGAATCACTACATCTGGATAGTTCAGAGCATGGTCTCATCTCAAGCCACTGAATTTTTTTTAAATTTTTATTAGTGAAATACCATGAGGTACAGTTGTAGACTCACAGATTTTTGTGCTTGGGTTTCAGTTATATAATGATTGAATACCCATCCTTCCACCAGTGCCCATTCTCCACCACCACTGATCCCAGTATCCCTACCCCCCACCCCCCCACCCCATCACACCCATCCTCTGTGGCAGGGCATTCCCTTTTATTATCTCTCTCTCCTTTTGAGTGCTGTGGTTTGCAAAGAGACATTGAAGCTACTGAATTTTTATCGTGTTTACAAAGTCCATTTTGTGATAGTATGTTTGTGGGTTCCAGAGGTTATGAAGTTTTGGCATCTTAAGGGATTTGATTCGTTTTTAGTCTTTCAGTTTGTCACCCAGAGCCCTTCATGATTCACCTACAATACCTTAATCCGGATGATCTCTTTAGCATATTTTATTATAGTTAATAATGGTATAACTTATACATTAATTTTTATTTTTATTTTTAATCTTATAAAGTAGTTCACAATATTTGATTACATTTCATGTTCAAACACCAATCTCATCTCTGTTACACCTTCCCACCACCATATTTCAGATGTTTCTATCCCAAACCCCAATCCCTGCTGCAAAGCAGAACTGAAATAATGTATTTTGTATTATTTGTTATGAAAAACCACTGAAAATGCTACAAAAACGTTTCTTTAGAGGAAAGACTGTAGAAATTGTTGTATTTCACTGAAGGGCTATTAAGTCCTTCTATGAGAGGTCACTAATGTGTTGTTAAAGGTTGAACCTTGTGTGCATATTTATCTGTAAAAAAAATTCCCCTCTAAGATTGGTTGCCCCCTACTTTGAACCCCATCAAATGTGGTGCTGTATTCTTGAAGTATGGATAGGGTGTTCCCTATGAAGCATTGAGGTCATGTGGTCCAGGATTAGGTTCACTTGTGTGTGAGGCTGGGCCTGAGCTTATGGAAAGTGACCAGGGATATGGTTGCAGTCGAGTTCTGGAGTTTTTCGGCTGCTGGGGCTGGGTCCCTTGAGGTGGGGAGTGGGTCTCACCTGACCCCCTCCAGGGAGCCTGGTGTGGAGTTCAGCAGCATGGTTATGAAAATTGGTTATGGAATTATAAATTCAGTACATTTATTTTTCCATCATTTATTTCAGATTCTATCTTGATCCACTAAAGTGCAACATTTATTTATTAATTTATTTTTGGTTTTGAAGCCACACATGACTATGCTCAGGGATAATTCCTGGCATTGCTCTCGGGACCATATGGGATGCTGTTGATTGAATCTAGTCAGCCATGTATAAGGCAAATATTCTACCTGCTGTACTATTGTTCCAGCCCTAGGACAACCTTTATTAGAACAGAAACATGGTATATCACCACCTTGTACATAAAATAAGTTTCCCTATAAAATTTCCAGCATTTGGTAGACGATCAGAAGATGAATATTGTTTAAATCCATCTTTATTGATTGAGTCCATCTTTATGCAATCTAAGGAAGACTGCCTGTAATATTTTATTACCATTCTTTGAGACTACATTAAACTAAGAATCTTCTATACCTCAAAAGAAATAGTGACCAAGATACAACGACAGCCCATGGAATTAGAAAAACTGTTAACCTAACACCATCTGGTAAAGGGTTAATATCAAAAATATACAAGGCACTGGTAGACTTTTACAGGAAAAAAAAAAAACAACCCAGTCAAAAAATTGGGAGAAGAAAGGAACAGAAACTTTCTCAAAAAAGAAATCTAAATGGCCAAAAGACAATTGAAGAATGCTCTATGTCACTAATTAGCAGGGAAATGCAAATCAAAACAACAATGAGATATCATCACACATCACAGAGACTAGCTCACATACAAATGAACAAAACCAACCAGTGCTGGTGTGGATAAGGGGAGAAAGAGACCTTCATTCATTGCTGGTGGGAATAATGAATGGTCCAGCCTTTTTGGAAAACAATATGGACATTCCTCAAAAAGCTAGAAATTGAGCTTCCATTTGACGCAGCAATACCTCTTCTGGGAATATACTCTGGGGGCCCAAAAACACACAGCAGAAATACAATCTGCACTTTGATGTTCACTGCAGCACTATTCACAATAACCAGAATATGGAAACAACTTGAGTGCCCGAGAACAGATGTATGTGTGCTAGTCTCTGTGATGTGTGATGATATCTCATTGTTGTTTTGATTTGCATCTCCCTGCTAATTAGTGATATAGAGCATTTTTCATGTGTCTTTTGACCATTTAACGATACATGCTGTCATTGGATTTTCTCTTGAATTTAAGTAATGGATTTATCTTTGGAAATGGTGAGATCAATAAAATAAAATACCAGATGTAAGATAAAAACAGAGTTAAAACAAATATAAGAATTAGAATTGATGCAAATAGCATCTCTCATGTGCCAAATAATATTATCTTGATTCAAACTGTAATCATGATGCCAAAATGTGACCTCTGCCATTTTCATCACAATAAATGCTGAGAAAGAATAGAGGGGAGAGAGATTCATTCCAATCAAGATATCAATTCAGGTAAGCAGAGCCATTTATAACCAGGCTCTTCCCAAAATATGGTTGTAGTAGAGAGACCACAAATACTCAGAAGTAATGAAGTTGAGAACTGGTCGTTATTAGGAAGCATATCACTGTAGGAGGTCCTGGTGGGGGAGAGGATAGGGCATTTTAGGGATAAAGGGGATACACTGGGACAATAGTGAATGGTTGATATTGGAATGTTTTATGCAAGAAACACCACCATTACCAGTATTGTAAATCATAGTGCCTACAAGAAAATTAAAAAATAATTGTTGGCACTTCAGGAAACTATATAAGCTTTTTGAAAAAGAAAGAAATTATCTGCCCATAGACATGGTGTTAAGAACAACCCTGATGAAAGAACTAAATTTTGATTGGCAGGCAATATAGAGCTGTTCCCTTGTTCACTTATGAACATCAGGTAATTGATAAACCTTTAGGCAAGTCAGTCCAACTGGAATGACTTACTGATGCTGGTCAGTACTGAGGCTATGATGATATATTGGACTACTTTGAGGAGAGGAGATTGTAAATGGTTGGGACAATTCCACTAAACAGTATGAACCATTTGAACGGTGCGCTCCAATTTTTTAAAAGCTTTTTTAAAATTTTTTACAGGCTGGAGCGATAGCACAGCGGGTAGGGCATTTGCCTTGCATGCGGTCAACCCAGGTTCGATTCCTACACCCCTCTCAGAGAGCCTGGCAAGCTACTGAGACTGTCTTGCCTGCACGATAAAGCCTGGCAAGCTCCCTGTGACGTATTTGATATGCCAATAAGAAGTAACAACAAGTCTCACAATTTCTTGTGAGATTTTACTGGTGCCCACTCAAGCAAATTGATGAACACCGGGAGGACAGTGCTTTATCGTTTACAACAGCTTTATTCATAAACTTCATTGTCTAAACTTGGAAGAAACCCATATGCATCCCCCCTTTTTATTGATTCACTGTGAGTCACAGCCACAAAGCTTTCATGCCCGAGTCTTGATCGCACAATCATCAGACACCCATCCCTTCACCAGTACACACCCTCCACCACCAAAATCCCCAGCATTCCCTCTCCCCATCCCATTCCCATCACCTGCCTGTGTCGCAGACAACCTGCACAATACTCTCTCTTAGTCTGGCTACACTCGACATTTTGATACCACACCACTTAAACCTGCCGAAAAGGCAACACTAGACAATCTGTTTTGTATTGCTTGTTATGAATAAAATATAATGTCACATGGCCGCGTCATGGCTGCACACTCTAAGAATTCTAACATTGTAATAATTAGGGTCTGGAGAGATCTCCGCAGGGAGCTGCTCGGTTTAGTGATTCGTGTGTGTGTCTCTGGATCATGGCCGTCTGGGAGCTCAAGTAGCTGGTAGCCATTAATGGGCATCATCCCAGAGTCCCATCAGGGCTGGGGGAAGGAGAAGGGCCAGCTCCTCCCCTGTCCAATGAGACCTGGCATTTGCTGCCACTGCCCACCTGTACCTGGCGCTTTTGTTGAGTTCTAAAAGATGGTGGCCGCCGGGATTCCTAGGGGGCAGGCGGAGGGATGGCACCTGCTCCCATCTGGAGTATCCTGGCGAAAGTGGCCCATTACAAAGTCTGGAGCATCTCTGCAGTAAGCTGCTCGCTTCTGAGATTTGTGTATGTTTCTCTCCAAATTTTTTATGTTGAAGCCCTAACCCCTAATAAGACTACATTTGGAAACAGGACCTCTAGAGGTAATTAAGTTTAAGTGGTGATTGGGATATGTTAGAAACAGCTCTCCATCGCAGTTATTATAGAAATGTAAAAGTAGAAGATATTTTTATATTTTTTAAAGTTTTACTATTGGGGCTGGAGACAGTATGACAGTTTTTGTCTTGCATGTGGCTAATCGTGTTCAGTTCCTGGCACTACATATACTTCTTTGCATACCGCCAAAGTGATCTCTGAGCAGAGAGCTGGGAATCAGTCCTGATCACCACTGGCTATACTCCCCTACTCCCTGCCAAAACTCCAAACTTAAAATTTTATTATTAGTGTTATGTTTTATTGTATATCATCATCATCATCATCATCATCATCATCATCAGCTCTCTTTTCGCCTCCATCATGGTCATCTATTTATCCTGTTTTATTATAGCTAAGAATGGAGTTTTCTGTGTGTAAAAGTCCCAAGATGATTGAAGTATCTTTCATGCTCCACAGAATCCTAGAATGTTCTTTCCTAAGATGTGCTGGTTCTCAGGAAGCAGCCATACCATCTGCCTCTACATAAATGCAGTGTTTTTCATTTCTAAAACAGTGTTTGTTCCTACTATAAAAGTTCTATATGTTTATATTAGAAGATTTGACTACTATAGAAATATATCTGTCATTGTCACTGTCAATGTCTTCCCGTTGTTCATTGATTTGCTCGAAAAGGGCCCAGTAACATTGTGAGACTTGTTACTGTTTGGCATATCTAATGTGTCATGGGTAGCTTGCAAGGATTTGTCATGGAAATATATAAACAAAAGAATAAAGAACTTCATATTTTTGCTCCTATGTGGCCTTGTTAATATTGGGGTATCAAATATAGTAAATCATTTTTCTTCTTACTTTTAGTTAATGCACAATTATTTATTATATTAAGCAGTAATATTATAGGTAAAGGTAAAAGGTAAAGGCCCTCCCGTTGATCGTCGATTTGCTCGAGCGGGCCCAGTAACGTCTCCA
>JAOXYA010014291.1:0-13824 GCA_028565675.1 Sorex palustris | reverse complement strand
CCCCAAAATTAAACCACCCCCCCCCCCCCCGCCCCCCAAAAAAAAAAAAAAAAAAAAAGAAAATCTTAATCATGCCTCCCATCTGCTCTGATTGCAGGAAGGAGGTTAGGCATGCTAGAGAGGACAGCGATGAGCTCAGGGACACATATTTGAAGGGGACTGGAGACACGGTGTGGGTCGGCATGGTTGGAGCCTGGAAAACAACTTTCTAGGACTTGCCCAGTGAGTCCATAGGCCCCAGACAGACAATGGAAACTTTCTGGCATGACATTATTGTTTACCAGGGGCTGGAAGACCAGCCTAGCTCACTGAAGCCGACTTCCGGTCCTATCTAGCGTTCTACGAAGTGAGCTCAGCTGCCTCCTCTTGAGTTTCAGAAAGCAGCAACATGTGGCTGCAGCTAGTGTTTTGAGAAGGAAGACTGTGCTCAGTCACTTATAGGAATGTTCCTGAGAGAGACATACACTGGTCCAGGGCAGTTCTTTGGTGGGTCCATCCGTCCTCCACTGGTGACAAACTCTAGAACTTCTTGGTTGCTTTTGCTGGGGTATGGCATATATCCAAGGGAGAATATTTCCCACAGCAGGACTCCAAAGGACCTGCGGAGAGAAGAGTGGGTGTGGGTTTGCAGACACACTCGGCACCACACAGCCACACACACAGGCACGCACACATGCTGTAAAGTCTTCATGCTTTTAATCGCATGTATTTCCACAATAGAACAACACCTGTAACGGGGGGTGGGTGGGAATAAAAGACCCAGAAAGTAGGCCCTACGTAGCACTCCACACACAGACAGACGTGTCATTTGTTTGTCCCAGACACATTTTTTTTGTGTGTGTGTGTTTAGACTTTTAGCTATAATGACAGTAATAGGTAATATGCAATTTTGAATCTGGATTTCTGGGGGGGGGGGAGAAGAGGTGTTTGCACATTTTTGTATGACAAAAACACTTTCCATACTAATCAAAAGATTTTAGAAAAGGGGCGCATATGCTGCCCGAGCCCCCGTGCTGCGTGTGCCTGCATGGCTGAGCCATCTGTCTTCCGCATCTCCCCTCTTGAAATGTGGACTTTTATGTTTTCCCATCTAATGCTGAGGTGTGTGCAGGGGCTCTCTCTGCCTGTGGAGAAGCTCACATTCTCTCTCTAGCGCGTTACTCTGCCGCTCTAACTCTCCAATCTCTCCCACTTTCTCTCCCTCCTTCTCTTCAAAAACCCCTCCAAATAAAATCTGTTTTACTTCAAAACAAAACAAAAACAAACAAACAAACAAAAAAAAAGATTTTAGAAAAGGAATTTTTAAATGACTGGAAATCATTCCTTTGAGTGGTTGGAACTTAATCTGCTTCTCAGTTCCATGTTGTTGCCCACTTTGTACTTATTTCAAGATCTGTCACGAACATCGCTATGTAGTTTTGTGAGAATTATTTCCTCATGGTAAATTCTCCAAGTTTAGGATTAGGATCACTATCATGATCACGATCATCCTGTTGTTCGTCGATTTTCTCGAGCAGGCACCAGTAACGTCTCCTTCTTCCTAGCCCTGGGATTTTAAAAGAGCCATTTCAATGCTCTTTCAGGATTAGGAGAATGAGACCCATCATTGTTACTGGTATTTGGCATATTGAGTACGATACGGGAAGTTTGCCAGACTCTGCTGTGCGGGCAGGATACTTTTGGTACCCTGCCAGGTTCTCCAAAGGAAAAAATAAGATGTCGCGCAGCCGCAAATGCAGCCGAGCGCTTTCAGGAGCTGGGTTTTATAGTCTCTGCGTCTTGGCTGTTGGGATTAGGATAGCCTAGCAAAATTCTGGATAACTCTGCTGGAATGTGGAGGTGATCATGGACCATGGGAATGTCTTGACATACTGCCTTTGAGCTTTGCTGTGCTACTCTGAGCAGCAGTGAGCATCATCAAAGAATGCATCAGACATCTCACCAGCATGGAGCACTCTTACTAAACAATGAGAACTTTAAAGAGATGATAGGATAGTTAAAGGTATGTTTATTTGACGTGGTAAGTAACATCATTGAATATTTTCCCAAGTATTTATTAATAAACTCATTTTTTAACCTATAGTCTATGAATATCTTTTTTTTCCTTTTTGGGTCACACCGAGTGATGCTCAGGGGTTACTCCTGGCTCAGCACCCAGGAGTTACTCCTGGCGGTGCTTGGGGATCTATATGGGAAGCTGGGAATCGAACCCAGGCCAGCCGCATGCAAAGCAAATGCCCTACCCGTTGTACTATCACCCCAGCCCCTGTCTATGAATATCTTTTGCCTGTTTTAATCCTCATGCTGGTATCAATTTTCCTTTTTTACTTAAAGACATGGCTCATTTATAAAAGAGGCTAATCTTTAACTTACTATAATGCTTGTTGTTGCTTTGATCTGTTTCTTAGAACACCAAAGATTTTTTTTAAGAGTCAAATCCATTTTTAAAATGTTTTGGTGATTTTTTCCATCTATTTTATAGATTATACAGTCATACCTGTATCCCTCATAGAATCTTCTATCAATAATTAGATGAATATTTGCTGCTCTTCTAGTTGTGTTTTTTTTCTTCTTCTTCTATCTTCTCTCCAGTCCAGTTAGAATTCAGTTGGGTATATGGTGTGAAATAAGGATCTACATAGATTTATTTTTCCAGATGACCACTCTTCCAATACTATTCCTAAAATATTTCCCTTCTTGTTCTTATCTGGGGTATTCATTCACTTCACCTATTTATCTCATCTTCATGGTGGTGGTGGTGGTGGGGTACCAGTGGTGCTCAGGGGTTACTCCTGACTGCACTCAGGGATCACTCATTGTGGTGGTCGGGAGACCACATGGGATGCCAAGGATAAAAACTGGTCAGTCACATGCATGGCAAATGCCCTATCCACTGTACTATCTCTCCAACCATCCCAAATGAATTTCATTTTGTATTTGATTTAAATAAACATTGATTTTTATGGTTTATTTGATGACAAGAGTTGATTCCAGGATCTCATATATGTGAAGCATGAGTTATATTCCTGGACCTTAAAAATAATTTTTTCATGGTCCAAAGTCAACTCCTTTGATATTTTGACTATAACTTTAATTTCTGACCGAAAAGCTTATTTTGTTGTAATTTTCTGACGTTAATAAATATTTACTTCAAACATGAAGTAACATTGCTCTCTCCTAAGGAACGTAAAATACTTTTATTGACATAATCTTGGCAACATTTCAGATGCTGGTGAGAAGAATTGTGCAAATCCCAACTACTTTTAGGTGAGAAGACCAAAGCGGAGGCTCTTTTACAGCTGATTCAAGACGGAATGAAATACATCATTCCGTCCCCTCATTTCACTTCTTACAAATTGCCTGCTGCATGCATTATTCCTCTCAAGTGCTCTTTCTGCCTCCAAGGCAAAACAAAACAAGCAAAACGCACCAAGAAATTAGCAAGGCCTGAAGAATTCCGGCGCTATGTTTTATGCCTGTCAGAACAGAGTGATCATAGTAACCTTTCAGAGAACCAGCCGAGACTGCAAACAGAAGCTTTTGTTCTCAGAGTTCAAGGGAGCAAGAAGTAGAGTTGGTCAGAGAACTCTGTTCTTTCCAGTAAGGGAGCGGGGTCCATTTGAACGAATACAAATCTGGGCCATCCAGTTAAACTTGAATTTCAGATGATACTTACTCATATATCCCAAATGTTGCACGGACGACACACACACACACACACACACACACACACACACACACACACACACACAAAGGGGATTTGCTGTTCATCTGAAATTCAACTTTAGCAGGACATCTTTGTATTTTATTTAGCAGTCCTATAGAAAGGGCTGCAAAGCAGAGCAGGTTGAGAACAGGGCTCAGAGCTACTTGGCGTGGCCGCCTACAGACATTATCTCAATGCCAGACTTTCAGGACTTCGTGACCTCTATGCTGTCCACGGGGCCTTGAATTTTCTGGCTTGCTATTGAGCACTCAATTGTCACTGGCTCTGTCATCTTTTAGTTCCTGCATCACTTTTTTTTTCTTTTTTCTTTTTTGGGTCACTCTGGGCGATGCACAGGGGTGTGGCTCCTGGTGGTGCTTAGGGACCATTTGGGATGCTGGGAATCGAACCTGGGCCGGCTGTGTGCAAGGCAAATGCCCTACCTGCTTGCTGTGCTATCGCTCCAGCCCCTCTGTGTCACTTTTCACTACTACTTTATTCTTCTCCTTGGGAGCTCACAGGATCTGACTCCCACTGGTCTGAGATTTAATGATGATGTGTTTGGGTCCCTGTTGTGTCCATGGTGCTTTTATTCCGGAAACGTATGCCCTTCTGTTCTGGGAAATCTTCTTGAGTGATTTTGTTGATGATTTTATTCTCTTAATTTCCTCTGCTCATTCTCTCCAGACCTCCTATTTGTCAGTTAATTAGATCTGTTGTTTTAATCACTTACTTTTTTCCCCTTTCCCTTCTATATAGATTCCATCTGTTTATGGTTATTTAATTCTAGGTTTACGCAATCCTGTCTTTCAAGCTTTCTGTAACTTTTGCATTTCTATCATTATATTTTGGAACATCACCCAGATAAGAGACTTTCCACATATTACAACACTCCCCTATTTTTAGCACCTTGAGTTAGTTTGGTGCATTAGTGATAATTCATGAGCCAATCGGAAAGCATTGCCACGAGCTCAAGCCCATAGCTTTTCAGATTTCCTTGCATTTCCCGACCTTTCCTTTCTGTTTCAGAAGCAAATGCAACAACAGCGTCTCCTGGAATTGGCCAATCTAGGCTACACAAGAACTTTGGTCACATGTCAGACTCCTTGTTGGGGGTGATCTAGTTTGAAAGAGTACGGCTCGGGGGTTTTACAGGATGTCAGGTTGTGATCTGTGGTTTTCCTTAGGATTAAAGTGAGGTCACAGGGTAAGGGAATGTGAGGGAGAAAGATCATGGGGCCCAAGCACCATTTTCCCCTTGTTGGGACTCAGCCCTGAGCATCATCTTTGCCTGCTGCCTTTGACCTTGCTCCTGGAAGATGCAGTCCTGTCCCTCCCCACCCCTCACCTGCTCCTCTTCCCTGTGCACCTGAAGGGAGGGAGCTTGTGCAGTGCCAGGTGCACCAGCGGGCTAGAGCTCCGTTACCTGGGACTCTGCTTCCTCTTTTGCTCTCCAAGAACCTCCCTGCTGGAAACATGGAGTTAAATGGTGCTTCACCCTTGGATGATCACTGCAATAACTTGTCTTTCTTAGGATATTCCAGTTTTGTTTTTGTTTTGTTTTGGGAGGCAGGTGTTGGGCTACTCCTAGTGGGGTACTCCCAGACAAAAGGGGAATAGTGAGGGCAAGATTAAGGACTGGTCCTAAAGAAAGGGAATGATCTGGTATGGTATGTCATGAGGGTGAATGTAGGCAGTGCCCCAGATCCTGGATTACAGAGGCCCCACTGGATCCCGGTGGATCCTGATACCAGAAAAGAATCTCTAAGAGCGAAACTGATGCCATGACAGGCAGCAGAAATGAGAAAACTCAGGGGTGGACCTCAGGTTCAATTCTTGGAACTGAAATAGTTTCAGTTTCCTGGAAATCAAAAAATGTGTAACTAGCCAACCTGAACCCACCTGGAGAGTTCCTGAGCCCAGCAAGTGGGCTCAATCAGTCACTATATTCCAGACACCATAGAGAATGCACCCAGCGACCAGAAGCCTATCAGAGTTCAACATATACCCTAGGGACTAGCCAGATACCTGTATTAGGTGGGTGAGTAAGGCTTATCTGAAACAATAAGGCCTATACTGCTTGTGTAATCAAACCCTATATAAACTGCTTGCACTTGAAAGTTGGGATCGCTATCAAGAGACCACTGTGTGTGAGATAGCTGACCCCCAATGAACTGGAATAAAAATCCTTCTCTTTAAGAGAGACTGGAGGCGGGCAGCAGAGACTCACCATGTATCTGTTTTGGAGGTGAATATTCCCTCCATGAAGGCCTCGGGGGGCATCCATTTGACCGGTAGCATGGCGCAACCTCCCTTGCGGTAGTAGCTGGCCCTGCAGGAGGAGAGAGAAACCCGACTGGATGGGGGATGGTCTCTGCAGAAGCTCCAGGCAGCTTGAGAAAGTGGCCTCACCAACATCCACCCATCAAAGGGAAATCAAGGGTTCTGTAGTTCAGGGACAGAGCGGGGAGCCATTCAGAAGTGAGTGTCATTTACTAGGGGACAAACCAGCCTGCATGGGGCAGGAAGGACTGAATCAATGGCTGACAGACGCCTGTGGCTTGAGATCTTTAATGGGTTTGGTTGATTATGATTCGCGCCACAGCCCACCTCTACCCTGATGCTCACAGCTTGTTTTTCTGACAATACCCTGTAATGTGGGAGCCAGAATAGAGCCGAGTCTGTGTGTTGGACACCCCTCCCGGCCTCTGTGTGTCTACCACATGAGTTCAAGTTAGGCATCAGCAAAATCCAAGCACATCAGATAGGAGACACAGGGCTGGGGGCAGCAGGGAGGACGTTTATGCGCACACGAGTCAGGACTTTTGACCAGAATTGCTTTAATGACAGCAGTGATCAAAGGTACTAGGTTGACTCTCACTTTCAAGGCAGCTTCACCTCCCACCTCGCCCCTCATTCTCTTGGTGGGTGACCTAGGGGAACTAACTTCCTGCCAGCTGCCAAGATTAATTAATCCCTTCAGTCAACATGAACTGAGGCTTTTGTGGGTTATTGGGTACTCTGCCAGGTGCTGAAGACATAAATAAGTCATCGTTCTCAGAGAGAGAGAGAGAGAGAGAGAGAGTGTGTGGGGGAGAAACAGACATAGACACTATTACTGTGCAGAACCTCATATCCAAGGAAGTGGGGGGGGGGCGGCTGGGGAGATAGTACAGTGGGTAGGGAGCTGACCTACCATGCAGCTGACCCAGGTTCAATCCCTGACATCCCATATGCTCCCCTGAGCACTGAAAAGAGTGGTCTCCCTGGTCACAGAGCTCGGAGTGAGCCCTGAGTGCCACAGGGTGTGCCTCACCCCATCGTTATGAGCCGTGGGTGTCATGAACAGAGAATTGATCTGTTTTGCTTGAGGTGGGTGTGAGGCACATTGAGGAGGCTGATGGTGTTGAGTGCGATAGAAGCCCCCCACCCCAGCTCTTCTCCACACAGGACAACAGAGCACATGGGGAGCAGTCTGGCTGTTGGAAGTAGAATGGTGGAAGGTCTAGATTTGGGGGGTGGGGGTGGATGCTGCCAGAGCTGAGGATGGAGAGGCAGAGCCAGGGTTCATGTGCTTGCATATGAAACCAGGTCTGACCCCAGGGTTATTCCAGAAAGTAGGAGAAGGAGCGCAGAGCCCATGGTTGTGGGGGAGGGGAACAGAATATGCCAGGGAGAGGTGGTGGCTCCTGAGGGGACTGGCTGGCTCACATCCCTCTGGCCCCATTCCCCACCACATGGGAGAGTGTGAGGCATGCTGGCAGAGACAGGGAGCAGAGCTCTGTGTTCTCCAGAGAGGGGCCGTGAGCCAGTGCTCTGCACCTCCAAGGGAAGGGTCTGAGGGGTGCAGCTGCAGGGCACACAGGCAGTGAGAACAAGTCAAGGTCAGCAACCGGGTGGGACGTGGACTAGGAAGAGAAGCACAGGGCTGTGTGCCGGAGAAGGAGGTTTCTAAAAATTATAAGTATATTAAGTTTTCCTTTTTCTAGTTCTTTTGGTTTGGGGGAGGCCACATAGGGTAGTGGTCAGGGCTCACTCCTGGTTCTAGAGTCAGGGATCACTCCTTTTTTTTTTTTTTTGGCTTTTTGGGCCATACCTGGTGATTACTCCTGGCTCTGCACTCAGGAATTACTCCTGGCAGTGCCTGGGGGACCATTTGAGATGCCGGGGATTGAACCCTCATCAGCCACGTGCAAGGCAAAACACAGGGATCACTCCTGGCGGTGAAGTGCTGGAAATCAAACCCTGGTTAGCAGCAGGTGCCTTATGCCATATTATTTCTCCTGTCCCCTTGTGTATTTTGTGCTTTTTTTTTTTGGAGGGGGGGATGCATATCTGGCTATGCCCAGGGCTTACTCCTAAGATCTGTGCTCAGGGATTATTTCTGGCAGGGCTTGGGAGGCCATATGGGTTGCTGGGAACCAAACCCAGGTTATTCGTGTGCAAGGCAAGTGCCTTACCAGCTGTCCTATCTCTCCGGCCCCTGTGTACTTTGCTTTTAAGGACAGACTTGAGGCTAAGACGGGGAAGAAGAAGCACAGCAGAACTGAGCAGATGGGGGCTTTTGTGTGTACTGGTGTGAGTGGAGTTGACGACTGGACCCAGGGTAGGGTACTCGTGGGGCTTGCACTTTCCTCTGGGGGCCTGGGGTGGGACCTACAGCCATTTAGAAATACCTGAGTGGCGAGGACAGAAGCTAAGTAAGTTGAAGTCCCTTTTGCAGATCAAATATTGAAATGAACCTGTAACCCAGAATATGCTAGAATCGGAATGCTGGAATCAGGAAGACAATCTCATTAAGAACCTGTGTCAGTCACAGTCGGCAGTTACAGAGGGCTCAGAAAGAAACCATCAGGCCTTGGCGTTCGTTAAGGGCTCCCACTTCCTGGGACTGCAGGCCGCTGGTTCACAGGTCCTGGAGCTGACTGAAGCCCCCCAGGGTGAATGGGGGCTTGCTGGCTCACCTGTAGATGTCACGGGCCATGCCGAAGTCCCCAATCTTGGCCACTCTGCCTGGGCCCGGACAGGTCAAGAGGCAGTTCCTGGCAGCGATGTCCCTGAGAAGGAAAACAAACGAGAAAAGGCATGCTCCCATTTCAGTCTCAGGGAGACAAATGTACAAAATTCTGCGGGGATTTTCATGTTCAATTTAAAGTTCGAATAATTTGCTCCTCGGCCTTCTATTTCCTTTACCATGTTGTTTTTCAGTAGGAAAGAGATGGCCACATCAATTCTGGACCCTTAAATAGCAGAAGCAAAAAATCTGGAAGTGAAAAAGAATTAGGGGAGATGATTGAAAAGGTTTGATGGGGCTGTAATAATGTAAAAAACTTTAATGGAAACCAGAATTTATTGGCCTCTGACGAGGTGCTATGCAGGATTCCAAGTGCTTCAAAGCCCCTTCTCACAACAACCTTGTGAGACAAAGGGAACTATTACCTTCCTTGTTTTATTTTATATTCTTCCCTTTATTTTAAAAATAATTAACCCTAAAGCAGACTGTTGTTTTGTATCTCTTGCTGATTGGTTTCTTCCCATTGTTTGAAGGAGTCTTCTGGAACAACATAACTCCTAAAATACTAAATCCATGACTTCTAAAATACTGTACCTTTGGCACTCTCAAATATTCCTAGTTTCCTTTATTTTCTTCCCTTTTTTGGTTTTGAACCACACATTGCAGTGGTTACTCCTGGCTCTGCATAAGGTTTAATCCTGGTGGTACTCAGGGGACTAGATCCAGTGCCAGCAACAGAGCCTGGCGTGCAAGGCTAATGCCTTATCCCTGAACTTAACCTCCAGCACAGCCTAGTTTTATTTTTAAGTAAGTAGTGGTTCTGACAATCACACTTTAACATCTAAAGCATGTGTTAAGCTGTATATACATCATGGTCCTGTGGCTATCACTTCCTTTAAGTTATGAAGCTATCTCATCTTCTTTGCTATCCTCCAGGCAGCCTGTCTTCCTGTAGCATGCCTGGAAGGCCCAATCAGAGGCCTTCTAGGACTCAGGTACTCATACGGGTACTGGTTCAGCTGTTCTTGACAAGCATGAGGGAATGAGAGATGCAGCCAGTGAGGGGGACTTGGTTTCTACCAGTCCCTGACAGAAGACAAAGTACTTCTTAGGGGCACAGGTGGTATTTTTAAAAATTTCCATTGGTTTTATGAAGTTGTTCATCTTTGGTGGGGAAGGATACTCTAGAGAATATTAAAACGGGTCCTGGTTGAAGATCGTGTCTCAAAAGACAGCATGATGAGATAGATAGGCAGGAGATGGTTGTTGCTAAGGCCACTGGTCTTATCCAGAAAAGCTGAGCTGATTGGGGAACAATGATGTATAAGATGTCTTAATGCACCTCTAAATATTTACACATATGACACCACAGGAAAAAAAAACAGGGGACTATGCAGCCATTAATATAGCCAAATAGAACAGGAATCATCTGTGTGACCCCAGAAAGGTGTCAGGCAGATGGGCACACAAAGGTTGCTGGTGATTTTGCTCAAGTGGTAGAGCAATAACCTAGTTTATACAAGATCTTGGCTTTGATCTCCGGTAGCACAGGGTTCACTAGGGGACAGTTCTGGTGGCTCCCGAGCACTGAGCTGTCAGACCCACATGAGGAACATTGCTTGAATGACCTCAGTCCTCTCTATGGGGGCCCTATAAAAAAGGGTGTCTTGAATTTTAATGGAAAGGAAGGATGTCAGATCACAGAGCATGCTAAAAACAGTAGGGCACATCATTCTCAGAATGGCATTAACCGTGTCCAAAGGAAACAGATCTACTAGGAAATATGGGATCTAACTGAGAATCCAAGGAGGGCGTTCTGCTCTGAGGTCAGAAGGTGAATGTGTATGAAAGTGTTGAGTCTCGGGGCACATATGGTGGAGCGGGGGATAAACAGAGGTAATCCTGTCATGGGTGTGTGCTACAGACCTCCTCATCAGTGTGAGGTGGTGAGAGACACTTCCCTGCTACTAATTACTCCAGCAAAGAAGCTTCGACATTTTCTTCAAGAAGTCAAACTTAAAAAGCAGATTATTCATATCTGCTTTATTTGATCTCTGATCATTTCATTTCTAAAACATGATAAAAAGGAGCCACACACAGTTACTCTGGGGCCTAACTCTGACCTTCAGGAATGAGTCACAGACACGGAAGTGGTGGTTTGGGAGAATGTGATTCTGATAGCTTTAATAACAGAGCACTGACTCCAGTCAAAGCAGATTTCAAAACATCAGAGGGAAGGTGGGTAAGCTCCCTCCATCAGAGAGAGGGCATGTTTACCAACTGACATGGGTGGAGATGAAAAAAAATACCGAAAACAATCACAGCAAGAGATTCTCTGCAAGAGCCCAAACTCAGTGAAAGATGGAAAGGTGATGGATTCCAAAGAAGAGCACAGTCTTATCTGTACTCCAAGAAAACCCAGAGCTGAGACTGACAGGAAGTTCTGAATACAACCAACAGGGCCAGACCAATATCAGACTGGGCCTTTTGGAAGTGGGAGTGAGGGAGGTAAGCACGTCTGTGTATACCATCTGAGAAGACCTTGTGCAGCCTATACGATTGGTTGTTATCTAGGTAATCTGATTGGTCATGGTGTCACCAATCAGATTTATCAGTTTCCAAACTGTCATTTATATTGAGCATAATAACAGACATCAGGGGTGGGAATATGTCAAGAATATAAGTACTGGTCATGAGTTGCAGGCATTGTGAAAATCCTAGACGAGAAAAGAAGTGACTACAAGAAGCTATAGTGGTCCCTGTCTTCAACAGAACTCTCTGTTGACCTTTGGTTTTGTTTTAAATTAAGTGCAGTAACACTGAAGAAATCTGGCAGTCAGCGTGCTATTCTTACTTGCCATTCCCAAGAAATCAGAAGCCAGAAACTAGCTGTTTCAGCCATTTGTGACACTTGCGGCAGAAGTCGAGCTTTGGACAGGACAGGAAACCCTGGTCTCACTCCTTATGAGCTTCTGTTACGGTAAGTTGCGAACCTTTGGTAAGCTGGAAAGGATTAGAATCAAGTGGAATATCTGAAGACCAAACTCAGGAGGTCAGAGTGAAAGTCTGAAACAAAGTGAGTGAGTTCACCTTGCAATCAAAGGTGGGCTTTGACTGAATTTCCCTGTTTTCACTAGGGAAGAAAGCCACACTCACTCTGACTGCCTTGGAGTTCTGTTCCTTAACTCATTAGGTGACTTTCATTGTCTTCTCTGGACTTGTATGTTCTAATGATCAGGGACATGTTCTGTATTCTTTGAAAACATGACTAACAAACTCCCATTAGAGCACCGGATTGTAATGTACTCAATCCGAAGGAAATCATTAGAAAGAGCTTTGCAAAGAGCCTCACAATCGATTGGACTTTTAAGTTTTCAGAAGCAAGCTGTCAACTGAGAAAGACATCAGCGTGTTTAAGGAAAGCACTGTGCTGTGGATGGTTTTCCATGGGGACCACAGGCCCCAAATCAAACACCATTCAAAACAGGGTATCTAACACAGTTTGTGCTAACCCCACTAAATCCTAGCTAAACAAAGATGATCAGAATAGTGCCCTGGCTCCATGTTATCCTGTAGTGAGCAGGTGTTAAAGACTCCGTCTTGGGGCTGGAACAATAGTACAGTGGGGAGGGCATTTGCCTTGCATGCGGCCAACCCGGGTTTGATCCCCAGCATCCCATATGGTCCCCTGAGCACTGCCAGGAGTGATTCCTGAGTGCAGAGCCAGGAGTAAATCCTGAGCATCGCCAGCTGTGACCCAAGTATACACTGTACACGCTCTCTATTTTTCCCTTGGTCTTTGCTTGGCCTCTCAATTCTAAGAGCTCTTCTCACACTCTGAGTGTTTGCTTTTTGGGAGGGTATCGGGTGGGGTTTGGAACATAACCCCCCTATGCTCAGGGATCACTCCTCGCTTGGGGGACCCTATGTGTGCCGGGGATAGAGCCTGGATTGGCTGCCTGGCCCTACCTGCTCTACTATCTCTTTGGCCCATCATGCTCTGAGAGTTTGATGTTGAACCAGGTTCAGTTATGCATGAGGACTGGGGGGGGCGGGGAAGAAAATAACAGACCCTCCTCAGACATGGCTCAGATTCATCATGCACAAGGACTCCTCCTTCCCATGGAGAAGAGCCAAGAGCAGGTCCTCTGAGAGGAGGATGGCCTGACCGGGCCACAAGGAACAGAGCATCCTCCTTCAAGGACACATTAACCACTGACGCAGCCCCGGCAGCCTCAACACAGAACTCCCTGCTCTGTCTATGGCCTTAATCTCTAACGTACTTCCCAACCAGCCTTATACAGAGCCCGGCTCCAACCTGAGAGGGAGATAGGTTTGGGGAGGGACACAAGTCTGCATCTCAGGTTGCTAGTTCCTGAATAAAATCCCTTTTCTCCCATCAACTCTCTAGAAATTTTCCTGTGAGAAATGAGCCTCTGAACTTGGGTTTGGTAATAGACCCTCGTTGAAAATGTGAAAATAACGGGCTCCTTTAATTCCCCTCAAGGAACCCTGCTTTAGAGATAGGGGAAATGTCTAAAGACTTAAGGCTAGAAACTTCTGTCGTGAGATTCAGGCTGGATGTAGGACAGTCCACAGAAGTCTGAGCAATGGCACGTCTGTTTCATGCCACCCATTTTCCATAAGGGGCAAATAAATTCCTGATTACATAAGTTGCCTCCTGAGAGGCAAATGAAGCCAAGTCATGCAAACCACCTTTTGGAGAAGAGTCTGTGAAACCATAGGCTTGAGGTGTGGGTCCCCAAGATGCTTAAAGCAGCTTACACAAGGCAGGGGGAGCCACTGGGGACTCACCGATGGATGAAATGGTTTTCCTCTAAATACTGACAGCCACAGGCGATGTCACGAGCCACGTGCAGGAGGTCCAGCATGGCCAGGGAGGACGGCTGGTTCTGCATGAAACAGAAGCAATATTCTCTCTCTCTCTCTTTTTTTTTTTAAATTTTATTGAATCACTGTGAGATCATTATAAGGTTTCATGTTTGGGTTACAATCACACAATGATAAAACACCCATCCCTCCACCAGTGCACTTTCCCCACCACCAATCTCCCCAGTATACCCCCCTTGCCCACCCTCCCCCT
>JAOXYA010014285.1:0-13824 GCA_028565675.1 Sorex palustris | reverse complement strand
GGGGGGAGGGAGGAATATAGCTGGCTGGCTGGATGATGACGGTGGTGGATGGAGAGAGGGGTGAGTAATGATGATGGTGATGGAGGATGAAGAGAGGGAGGGATGGATAGATGAATGGATGGATGGATAGATGGTTAGCTGAGTGGGTGGATGAATGAATAATGAATGGAGGGAGGGATAGGGGAGAGAGATTGGTAGCTGGCTGCCTAGATGGATGGATGGATGGATGGATGGATGGATGGATGGATGGATGGATGGATGGACGAACAGACGGACGGATGGGCAGAAGCCAGGGCACTACGGAGAGTGGAGACTGACCATCTGGGGAGATCTGTCTCGTCCCTGAAGGCAGCGGGGAGCTTCTGTCTAAACCAGCAGCGTCACCTGTCAGAGAGATTGCAGCTGCAGGAGGAACAAGGCCGCTTCCTTTCATAACTGTCTGAGTGGGAGCGGAGGAAGGGGGCCAGACAAGGTGGGGGCAGGGGAGCCCCCGCCTCCCGCCCACGGGGCCTCGACTCTGGCAGCATCTGTCACCAGGAAATCACATGTAATTGCCCCGAGGGAGAAAACTCTAGCTGGGGAAGCACTTGGCCCCGCCTGGGGGGAGCGGCCATGGCTCGGTCCCCTGCCTAGGGGAGGGGGAGCCACGCCTGGGGGTGGGAGATGTCCACAGGTGGCGCCCCCCCCCCACAGCAGGATGGAGTGTGACAGGAGGGAAGGGCGTGGAGAGAAAGGTGGGTTTCTGGGCATTGCTGTCCCCTGCTGGACGAAGGCCTGTGGACATGAGCTCCCTGCCGGAACCCTGGGGTTTCACCTTGCAGCACCCAGGACAGGCAGGCCACCAGCCCATGAGAGATGGCCCACTGGGCCCGGAAGAGATGGTCCACTGGGCCCGAGAGAGATGGTCCACTGCGCCCAAGAGGGACGTTCCAGTGGGCCCAGGAGAGACAGCCCGCTGGGCCCGGGAGAGATGGTCCACTGGGCCTGGGAGAGACAGCCCACTGACATCAAGTAATAGTCCGCTGCCTCCCACCTGGTCTGCCCAGATACCCCCCAGTGGCCAGGAACTCAGAGGAGGTGGCCTAGTCGTGCTCAGGGCATGTCACTGTGACTCTGGGGTTGTACAAGGCAACAAGCTGAGAATGGAGAAAGGGCAGGGAAGGCACTGGCCCTGCATGTGGTAGACCCCTACAGGAGTGAGTCCCGAGCACAGAGCCAGGAGTGAGCCCTGGTGTATCCCAGCGCCCACCCCCATAAGAGACAGCTATTCAATTGAGAGGCACTAAACCAGGAATTCATTTGGGACTTTCAAGGGGGCAGAGAGGTAGGTTTTTTTTCAATTGTGGTAAAAAAAAAAGATGCAAACTCGCCCCCCTGGCCCTTGCTAGATGGACAGCTGGTTGTTCCGCCACATGTCCCCATTTCCGGAATGCTTCACGCCCGTTCAGCAGCACCGAGCATCCTGGCCATGGGCACGCTCCTCCTCTGCGAGCGTCCAGGCTGCTGGGCCGGATGGTGGCCTCACACTGGTGGCCGCAGATGCTGACAGCGCCTCCTCCTGACACCCCATCCCAGGCCGGTTTCCTGTGAGAAATGCCAAGCCGGTCGACTCCAGCCCCACTGCAGGGCACAGGGAGAGAGAAGCTAATGGCCCCTGCCAGGAGCCCGGGACCCTCTGGCCTGGCCTGTCTGGTTCAGGAAAGGCAGATTTCTAGGGACCACCTGTCTCCCCAGATCTGCAATCCCCGTAGGGATGGCAGCAGGAGGGTCTCACCACACCTTCCGGAGGAGGAGCAGAGGTGGGTTCTCACCAGAAACAGGGGCTGCAGGCACCTCTCAGTGAAATTTACTTTTACAGGACCAGAAACCATAGTACACTGGGTCAAGGGCACTTGCCTGGGATCCCGGCACCCCCTATGGTCCCCCAAGCCCCATCAGGAGTGAGCCCTGAGCACTGCCAGGTATGGCCCCCAAGCAAAAAAAAAATCATTAGAAAACATGTTAGTTGTTTGATTTGGGGACCACACCCAGCTATCCTGACAGGCTCAGGGGACCCTAGGGGGTGCTGGGAATATTGCTCCAGCCCCCCTATAAATTGATTCTTCATTTTTTTAATAGGAAAGCAATGTAGCTTTTTTTTTTCTTTTTGGGTCACACCTAGCAATGCTCAGGGATTCCTCCTGGCTCTGCACTCAGGAATTACTCCTGGTGGTGCTCAGGGGACCATATGAGATGCTGGGAATCGAACCCAGGTCTGCCGCATGCAAGGCAAATGCCCTACCCGCTGTGCTATCACTCCAGCCCCTATTATTATTTTTTAATTAAAAAAGCTAAGAGTAAGCTGGGGAGGCTGGTTTGAAGAACAGGAGCATCAGTTTGCATGCAGGATCCCAGGTAGGGCACTCTCCCAAGCATTGCTGGAATTGACATCCCAAAATTCTTTTTTTTTTAACTGCAATTAAAATAAAAAATTAGGGGCCGGAGGGATAATGCAGTGGGTAGGGAGCTCGCCTGGCATAGGGCCAGCCCGGGTGCATCGCTGGGTATGACCCAAAAAGGAAAAAAAAAAAGAGTATCATGTATTTTCAATTTTCATATGTATTGTTTTTATTTTTGCGGCGTGGTTCATAGCTGGCAGTGTTCAGGGCTTACTCCTGGCTCAACGCTCAGGGATCACCTTTGGCAGGGCTCAGGGGACCGACCGTATGTGATGCTGGAGACTGATCCCATGCCAATGACACACATGACACAGCACCTTACCAGCTGTACTAACTCTCCGATCTCATGTGTGGAACTTTTTGAAGACGTGATTTTTGCAAAGACTGGACTGAATTTATCAAAATATATACGGAGGCTGAATATATGTGAAGGCTGGTATGAATAGATCGATATTTACACGACTAATATTCTGCTGTTGGACACTTGGTATGCTTTCAATTTTTAGTTACAAAGAGCAATGCGACCATGAAGATATATGTCTATGCATTATGTATCCATGCATCTATAAATAAACAACTAAGCACGCAACACACATCGGAGGCTTCTTTAGACTCAATTCAGTGCAATACAATTGCTTGAGTTCATATGCTACTTTAGTATCAATCTGAAGGTTCATGATGACTGAGTCCAAATATTTCCTCCGCTCTCGACATAACTTTCTCAACAACTGTACTCAAAATAATTCTCCGCATTTTTGCAACTCCAGACCAAATGGCACCTACCTCGGTATTTCCCCTGGGGACCTCCCGGCCGCTGACAGCTGAGCCAGGCGTCTCCCGTAAGCTGGGAGCTCCTTAGCCAGCTACACGTGTTCCAAGGCACCACCACCCGAGTGTGTGTTAATGACGCGACAGTTTCCTGCCCTCTGCTGTAAGCCCCAGGATACAGCGACTCCAGCCCCCACTCACCCCTGCAAGGACCAGCTTTTACTTTCGAACCCCCAGTAGTCCAACCCTGCATCAGCCGCACACACATACACACATGTGCACACACAAACACACACACACACGTGTGTGCACATGCGCACACCCCCTTAGAAGCCACAGTTCTGAGAAATGAGAGGTCAGAGGTATTTCCCTCCCGTGTGTCAGACGCCGCTGCCTCTTGTCCCTCCCCCCTCCACCACCACCACACACACACACACCCCCCCAGAGCCTGCGGAAGGCTTAAGTGAGATAATTCAAGCAAAGTGCACGACAAGGACCCTGAAAGCATGCGATAAATGGGAGCTTTGGTTGAAAAGATAATGATCCGGAAGAATAAACCCACCGAAAAAATTGCCTAATCTCTGTCCACGGGAGGAGATTAAAGAGCCACCCAGCTGTCTGGCTCATCTGAAGCTCCCGGGCCCTGAATGCCTGGGAAGAGACTCAGAACCTTCGGGAAGGGAGCCAAACCCACAGAACCGCTGGCCAAGGGGACGGGAGGGTTGGCAGAGCTTGACTCAGGAGGGCAGCTGGGCGCCGGGCAGCGTGGAGTCATGGGAGTCACAGGACGGGGTGAGGGCCAGCCGCGGGGGGAGCCAGCAAGAGGCGCCTGGAATCACCTCCCCGCACGCTCAGGACTTGGGGGGCACCCACCAAGGGACAGGATTTGGGGGGCACCCACCAAGGGACGGGACTTTAAGTCAGTCACCCAGCGAGACAGGACTCTGGGGCATCCAGAAAGGGACAGGACTTTGGGGTACCCACCAGAGAACGGAATTTTGGGGACATCCACGACTTTGGGGTAACCCCCCAAGGGATGGGACTTTGGAGGCAGCCGCCACAAATGACAAGCAGCTTCATTAGGGACCATGAAGTCATGAAATCTGCTGATAGCTGCACGCACATGGAGAGTATCGCAGCCGAGTGAAATGAGTCACAGAGAAAAAGGGAAAGACAACGGGGCTGGAGCGGCAGCACAGCGGGGAGGGCATTGGCCTTGCACGCAGCTGACCCGGGTTCGATTCCCAGCATCCCATAGGGTCCCCCGAGCACTGCCAGGAGTCAATCTTGAGTGCAGAGCCAGGAGGAACCCCTGAGCATCGCCGGGTTTGACCCAGAAACCAAAAAAAAAAAAAAAAGAAAAAAGAAACTGAACCATGAACAACGTTGTAACTGTGACCCTCACAGTGATTCAATTAAAAAACAAAACAAAACAAACAACCCCAAACCTGGCTGGAGGCTGGAAGCAGGTGACTCGCCTGGCTGCAGCACCCCCGGCTGACCCTGGGCAGGCCTGCCACTGTGCATGGGGCTGAGTCACCGAGCCATTGTCCCGAGGCTCTATCGGCCGGAAGCAGCTGGACAGAGCCCACACCAGGGACAAGAAGCTGCATCCTCCTTCCCGCCTCACCGGGGGACCCTGCCCTGTTGTTCAGGCCTCATATCCTGCCTGTCCTTCCCTCAGGAACCCCTGACCTACTCCAGGGCTTCCTGAGTCTGAGGAGACACCCCATGTCGGGTCTCCACTTGCCCGGGGGTGGGGGGGAGGGGACAGTGCCCGCTCCAAGTGGGGCATCTGGAGAGAAATAAATGGGGAGCTGGGGTTAGCGGGGCTCCTGGGACCCCTGGGTTCAACCTGCCTGCCAGGAAATGCAATGGGAGGGACAATGTCTCTAGGACCGGAGAGAGACGGTACGGTAGGGAGGGCGCTTGCCTTGCAAGCAGCCGACCTGGGTTCGATCCCCAGATCCCTCTAAGGTCCCCTGAGCACTGCCAGGAGTGATTCCTGAGTGGAGAGCCAGGAGCAACCCCTGAGCATCACCAAAGACAAAAAACAAAAAAAAAAGGTAAGAAGCTGCTCTCGCGTGCGCGCATGTGTGCGCATGCACACAAACACACACACACACACACACACACACACACAATGACACTCGGGTTATTTGCAAAGGCCCCAGCACATGGCGAGATGACTTAGCCTGCGAAGAGTTAAGGCACATTCACGATGGCGAGACTCAGAGCCCCTGCAAACTGCCTTGATCTGGGGTACCCTCTGGTCTCAGACAACCCAAGACACCGAACCGATTGATTTACTGGGGGATGAGCAACACCCAGCAGTGCTCAGGATTACTCGGGGCTGGGGGGACCAAATGGGATGTTGGAGCTAGAACCCAGGTCGGCCTCAAGCAAGGCCAATGCCCTCCCCGCTGTACTACTGCTAGGCACCCCCACCCCCACCTCCCCAGCTGGAATTTAGAAATAATTCTGAAAAGCAATAGCAACACGGCGGCAGAGAACCAGAGACGGCAGGGCAGGGACGGAGCTCCATGCCTCGGGCACGGGCGCTGCCTACGGAGAGCCCAGGACAGAGCCCAGCTCGGCTGGAAGCCAACTCCAAGCGCGGAGCCGGGAGCAGCCCCCGGGCGCCCAGCACCCTCCCCCCAAATTGTAGGAATGTCAGGGAGACCCACGCTTGACAGCCTCCTCGAACACTGAGGAGCTTGCGCTTGTCTGGGGCAGCACACAGGCTTTAAATCAAGGTTTGGGGCCGGAGCGATAGCACAGCGGGGAGGGCGTTTGCCTTGCACGCGGCCGACCCGGGGTTTGATCCCCGGCATCCCATAGGGTCCCCCGAGCAACGCCAGGAGTGATTCCTGAGTGCATGAGCCAGGAGGAACCCCTGTGCATCGCCGGGTGTGATCCAAAAAGCAAAAAAAATTAAAAAATTAAAAAATTCAAGGTTTGGCCAGGTGGGTGCGAGTGCTGGAGAGCAAAGGCACCCCCTTCCCTGGGAAAGGGGGTATCTGAGGCTCAGACCCAGTCACAAGCTGGGCGCCCCCGCCCCCTGGGGCAACGCAACAAGAGCTGGGAATCTCTGGACTCTGGACAAGTCTCCCCCGGGATCTTAAGGTGGCGGTTGCGATACAGGCACACACAGATCACATGCGGGCCGGGTTTGGGGGTGTCTTCTCGGCTCTGGGCCAGGGCTGGGTGCTGCCGGGAGACTGGCACAGGAGTGGTGGAGAGACAGGAAGGCAGAGACTCCCATGATTCCCCCCTGCCGGCAGGCGCCCCCCACTGACCCAGCCTGTCACGGGGTTGGAGACGGATGGGGGCCCGCTGCTCTGTCTTGGGGGAGGACCCAGAGCTCAGCCTCTCCTCAGGCAGCCGGGGACTCCCCCGGGGTGAGGTAGTGGGCCCGCCCCGCCCCACCCCTGCATTCCAGCCTCTAAGGTGGTTGCTGCAGGGGCTGGGCTGGGCACTGGGCCAAGCTTGAGCTCCACCTGCTACTGGGCAGGAGAAGGGCAGCGAGGCTGCCCCACCCCCCACCCCTCCCCCAGCTGCCCCCCACTGCGCGAGGCTGGTTTAGCCCAAGGACAGAGGGAGGGGCTGGGCTGGCAGGGGTGGGGAGGGCTGCTGGGCACTGACCGGCAGCCAGGGCAGGTCCCCCAAGTCTCCACCCAGGCCACTCACCAAGTCTGCTGCGTCCAGCTGGACTTGCCCTTACTAGAAAATTCCGTGCCATGGCCCAAGGCCAGCAGTCCTGACCTGAGTCTCTGTGCTCGGTCTACAGCTCTGGCCCACGTGGAAGTGGGCCCCGGAAAGGGCTCCCGGGGCTGGAGCGTCAGCTCTACCTGTGGGGAGGCCCAGGGTTCGATCCCCAGCAGCAGCCCGGGGGTCTCTGAGCACTGCGTCGGGAGCAGCCCCCGAGCACGGCCCGGTGTGGCTCCCAAAGCAAAAAATACCCAAGCAGAGTTTGCGGCCGGGAACGACCCCACCCTGCAAGCAGCATCAGGGAGAGAGGGGGCCGGGCCTGGATGGTCTGCGGGGGAGAACTTCGAGGGGCTGGAGGAAATGACGAGATTATCTGGCACAAACCGTGGGGTCACGCAGGAATTGGGAGTAGGAGTCCAAGGTCAGGGATGGGGTCGGTCCGCCCACCCTTCAGGCCCCACGTCCTGCTGTCCCCCCAGGGGCCACCCCAGAACCCCCACACGCGAGCTCTGGGAACGGCCACGTCCGGACGGGAGGCAGCGCCCAGTCCCCAGGCCTGGATCCTCTCACCTGTCAATGACGGACGCGCTCTGCTCGGTGCGGGGGCTTCTCTGAGAGGGGCCGGGACAGCGGTGGCTGAAGGAAGAGGTCGGGTGGGGGTTCTCAGGTCCAACAGCGAGGCCTCAGGGCCGGGCCAGGGAGAGCTGCAGGGGGCAGGGGATGGACAGAGTCAGACTTTGAGCAGAAAAGACACACAAACATCACGTGTCTGGGTGAGGGTTGCACAACCACCAGGCTGCAAGACAGGGGGGACAGGGGGCCGGGGGATGGGTGGGTGAGAGGGGCCTCAGCGGGTTGGGACCTGGAACCCCCAAACTTGAACTCAGATATTCCCGGGAGTATCTCAGCACATGACTGGGGTGAAACGAGCCCCTCGGAAAGAAACGCGTCGGGGCTGGAGTGATAGCGTGGTGGGGAGGGCGTTGGCTTGCGTGTTGGCCGGCCTGGGTTCGATCCCCGCCATCCCATATGGTGCCCTGAGTGCAGAGCCAGGAGGAAGCCCTGAGCATCGCCGGGTGTGGCCCCTCCCCGCCAAAAAAAAGGCTTCCCCCTGGCCTGCACTTTGGATCGGCATCATCAGGGGGTGGGGGGTCCGCTCACAAGTCCCCAAGAAGGGGGCTGCCACGGGCTTCTTAAGACAGGCTGATGCGCCCCCAAGGCCTGGTGCACCCCTGGCTCTCCCATACCATTCATCAAAGTTCCATCTTGGCCATGCTAAACCCATACCACCCACCCTGTCGTCACCTTTGGAGAGGGGGCCTAGGAGGAAGAAAAGAGAGATTCCGGAATCCATGGCGTTTTTTTCCTTTTTGGGTCACACCCAGCGTTGCCCAGGGATTACTCCTGGCGATGCTCGGGGGACCCTATGGGATGCTGGGAATCAAACCCAGGCTGGCCACGTGCTATCGCTCCAGCCTGGGAATGCATGCTTTTCCATGGGTTACAGATGGGGAAACTGAGGCAGAGAGGGGCCAGCCACCGTCCTGCCCCGCCATGAAGCCAGAGCCAGCGAACACACCAGGGCGAGAGGGGTGGGTAGGTAGGCAGGAGCGGCCACGAGCTCATCAAGCCCAGAGCAGATGAGTCAAAGCCAATGTTCCCCGAGTAACAAGGGGCCCGGTGCCCTGGTCACTGAGACTTAGGGATCAGGTCATGGGCCGAGCCAGGGGAACCGGAATCCTCCTCACCCCACCACTACCACCGCCCACACACGGCTCCGGCAGCCCATGGCTTCAAGGGCACGACTGGGACTCAGTTCTCCCCAGAACCATGAGAAGTTGGTGCTTCATAGTCCTCAGTTCACAGATGAGAGGGATTTAGCAAACCTACGTCAGAGAGGGACGCAGAATGACTGCACTCATTTGTGAAATATAAAATATCATACTATGTGGGGCTGAAGCGATAGTACAGCGGGTAGGTAGGGCACTACCCTTGCACACACTGACCTGGGTTCAATCTCTGGCATCCCATATGGTCCCCCGAGCACCGCCAGGGGTAATTCCTGAGTGCAGAGCCAGGAGTAACCCCTGAGCATCACCAGGTGTGACCCAAAAAGCAAAAAAAAAAAAAAAAAAAAAAAAAAAAGAAGAGTGTGTGTGTGTTAAGAGGCCATCAGGATCTCTGTTCCCACTAATTCAAAAAGCCCCGGACAGATGTCCAGAGAGGTTTTTTTTGAATGACTACTTAGTGCAGAACAGTTACGTGTATCCCCCCTCCCCCAAGTTCCCATCCCATCCGCAGTTAGAAAGACTCTTCGCATGGCAGGAAGGAAGGACAGAGAGACAGTAAGTAGGTTTCCGCTTGCCTTTCATGCAGCCGACTCGCGTTTGATCCCTGGCACCCTAAATGGTTCCTGAGCCCGCCAGGAGCAATCCCTGGATGCGGATCCAGGAGTAAGCCCTGAGCACAGCCACATGTGGCCCCCAAACAAACAAAAACTTTCTTTGAGTGTGGAGTCGCAGCACAATGACAGGGCGCTTGCCCTGCACGGGACTCCACGTGGTCCTCTGAGCACCTCTAGGAGGAATTCATGAATGCAGAGCCAGGGGAAACCCTGAGACTCTCCCACCAACGAAATACCCAAACCATGAAGCAGGTCAGGCTCTTGCTGTGCCACAGCGGCCCTGGGTCCAAATCCAGGCACTGCATATCGTTCCCAGGGCACTGCCAAGAGTGAGACCCAAGGACAGAGCCAGGAGTAAGCAGCGGACACAGCAGGAACGGGTCCCCCCAAACCAAATTCAAACACTGTCACTGTCACTGTCGTCCCATTGTTCATCAATTTGGGGCTGGAGCGATAGCACAGCGGGTAAGGTGTTTGCCTTGCACGTGGCCGACCCGGGTTTGATTCCCAGCATCCCATGTGGTCCCTTGAGCACCGCCAGGAGTAACTCCTGAGTGCGGAGCCAGGAGTAACCCCTGTGCATCGCCAGGTGTGACCCAAAAAGCAAAAGAAAGAAAAAGAAAGAAAGAAAGAAAGAAAGAAAGAAAGAAAGAAAGAAAGAACAGTCATCAAAGCACTGAATCCATAAGAGTGCCTGCCAAAATCACACAAAGTATTTTAATTGCATTCCATGGAATAAGTATCCTTAGAGGAGTTACTACTCTCTCTCAGTCAAATTCAGCAGAGATCAATGAGAGCCCAGAACAGGTCCGGCATTCCTCCCTGCTCTAAGAATACCTAGCATCAGATAACAAAAGGCTCTGCCCACCACAGGCCGACAAATAAGGAACTTGCAAGGAATGAAAAGGTGGTGGGAGGAATTTAAGCAAAAATAAAACATTTTCCGATAGCGGTAAGGGCTCCGAAGAAAATATAATGACAGCTTGTATGCAGCTGTACATTTCTGCCCCATTCTAATTGTATACTGCCTTGAATAGAGATACGATTACAGAAAGGGCTGCTGCTTCGCTAAGAATAAAAATATAGCATTAACTTAAATGGGGAAAATGCAAAATGTAATATAGATGGCCCACACCAAGTTAAAAGCCTCTTTTAAGACAGCCACAAATGCCCAAATCTAAAGGGTCAACTATAGGTTTCTCAAGATAAAAACCAAGAATAGAAAAGACCAAAATTCCGTGTAACTTAAGTGTCGTTTTTTTCCAGCTACATGTAACAGCTCCAAAATATCCCTGTCCTTTACAATTACTGAAATCTTTTTTTTCTATTTTATTAAATACATTTCTGGTAGAGTGAAGGACCAAATATTTAATGATTCCTTTAACTGAAAATTAGGTTCACCAAGAACAAATTATAGTTTCCCTATGGCTGATGGCTAATCCTGGTTATTCATCGTCAAAATGTCCATCAGCTTAGGCACAAGCCCTTTCTTCATTCCATCCACTCAACCTGTGTCCCCCAGACAAAGATGTGGGCACACTGATGGGACATCTGTAACTCCCACCACTTTCCACCCAATTCAGGCTATCCCGACTCTGCTCTGCACGTGAACTATAGCAAGTCTCCTTCCCCCACAAATCTCCCAGCCTTGTGTCTGATTCTGACTGGTTAAAAGGGAGCAATATGCTAGGTCTTCCTTGAAGTCACACATTCCTGATAGATTGTGAATTTAATCTAAACAAACACCACGTTGGGAATCTCAAGGTCAGTGTGAATCGCCTCTGTTTCCAATATTCTACTGTTTTTCAAACCCAACTCAGTGTTTGTCACGTCATTCATCTCCACTGTTCTTCCACCGCATAAGGCAAGATCAAGAAATAACAAGGGGGGCCAAGAGAGAGAACAGAAGTTGGGGAGCCTGCCCCGGGTTCCGTCCCATACCCCAAGCCCTGCACCTGCAATTGGCCCCCACAGCCACCACCAGGGGTCACTCCTGAGCACAGAACAGGGACCAGCTTCCGAGCATCACGAATAGCCTTCCTCCGAAAAAGGAAGTAACGCAGAATACTCCTATCTTTACAACAGAAAAAGTAATACCCAGCATTTTGCCATTATGTATCCACGAGCAAATTTTTAGACACTCTACATACACTCTTCTCAAAGTCCATACTATTATTTAAGATTCAATATCTCATAAGAGCAGAAAGGAAAAATACATTGTACCAGGACAGTGTAGTTCACAGGAGTGAGAGGCAGATTCTCCTCTCTGCTGCGGGAGAGGACAGTGGCACTCACTCAGTCCTTGACGGCAATGACTAGATTCAACTCACTAAGCCCATCTGCAATTACTGAAACCTTATTCAACAAACATTTGGAAAGTGGCTACTGGGTGCCAGGCACTTTATTAAGCACGGGTGACTCTAACAGAAGATGAAATCCTACCCTTCTGCGTGTTGGAAATACAAAAGTAAAAGTTATAATTAACTGTAATCAAATATGACTCTTTGCTATAAATGCTGTGGAAACTGAAGAAAGTACAACAAAATCAGGAAATGTTATAGCTGAGAGTGACATTTAAAGGGTAAGAAGAGAGCTGGAGTGATAATACAGTGAATACAGAGGGCCTTGTACTTGGTTAACCCACCAGGGTTTAATCCCTGTATGCCACCCCCTCCCCCCAAAAAGAAAAACAGCCAAGAGTGATCCCTGTGCTCAGAGAAGTACTGCTGGGTGTCCCTCCTATCCCCCCAAAAATAATAAAAGTAAACAGGAAAAAGAAACTTCGGGAAGGCCTGAATAGCCTGAAAACAGAACTACAGTGCAGCTAATGGTATACAAGCATGTAACAGAGGGTCAAACTAAGACTATAGGTCACGTTACAGAAAAGATTTTGTTTGCCGCATTTACAAGTCTGCACTTTATCCTCAGAGCAGCATTATTTCCCAGTAGGTCATGGTCCTCCCGTTGTTCATCCATTTGCTCGAGTGGGCCCAGTAAAGTCTCCATCGTGTGACTTGTTGTTACTGTGTTTGGCATATTGAATACATCACGGGGAGCTTGCCAGGATTTGCCGTGTGGGCGAGATACTCTTGGTAGCTTGCTGGGCTCTCCAAGAGGGGCAGAGGAATCGAACCCAGGTCGGCCAGGTTGGCTGCACGCAAGGCAAACACTTTACTGCTCTGCTATCACTCCAGCCCTTCCCAGTAGGAGATGGACATTATTTGATAACAGCGATGGTAATGACAAAGACAGACAAATTGACCAGGAAAGGTGCTCCTCAAACACCCATCTGTGTCTGTAATCCAGGGATTAGGCTATTCTAATGAAGAGTTTACAAGAATAACTGATGCCTTATCCTTTAAATAGGGTTCTCATGGTCGCTAGGTTAGCAGCTGGCAAGTTCTGCCCTACCTCTGAATCAATATTGGCGTTTCTAAGATTACTGAAGTGAAATCAAGTCTGGCTCTCTCAGGAATAACTCCATAATTTTCTACTGCTTCCTGATAATATCCTCAATTCTGTTTTGGAGATATTATATTCCACCTTGCTCTGCCACCCCCACTTCTCTTTCCCCACTGTGATCTCTGACAGGCCTCTCCCTCTGCCCCTGACTCTTTCCTCCTCTTCCTCCCCCTCTGTCCCCTCTTCCTCCTCTTGGCCACCTTGCCTTCTCTGTTTCCTTTAGTTCCTTGGCCACTGCTAACTCCAGAATCATTCAGTAACTGACCAAGCATATCTTTCC
Organism: Sorex palustris; assembly: GCA_028565675.1. Lineage (NCBI taxonomy): Eukaryota > Metazoa > Chordata > Mammalia > Eulipotyphla > Soricidae > Sorex > Sorex palustris. The sequence goes on along the minus strand of JAOXYA010014285.1, from coordinate 761 downwards.
TTTATTTCTAGCCAACTCTTTGAGAAGTCAGAGTTGACGTGTTTGATCACTTAGTACATTTTCTATTGGTAATGCTGATAACAGGAAAGGAATATTGTGGACTACTGAATAATTCAAAATGAGACAAGTCAAAACAAATCATGACTTATTTCAAAGGGTTCAAAGTTAATCATAACACCCCCCACATACACACACCTATCTACTTTCTGACTTCTAAATAATTCTATTTCAAACTAGACATTCATTTCTTTTTGTTAATCTGATGTTAGGGCTCATATCTATCAAATAGCATGTGCATGAAACAATTTTAAAAATAAGTTAAGGACTCAGAAATGTAAGGAAAACAGTATCTCCAATAGATCAATTTTTAATTAAAAATAAGTCAAGTGCTTTTAAAATTTCAATATCACATACTTCTTCCACACATTTAAATTTCTTTTTCATATATATGTTGAGGCATAATTAATCAGGATGTTTAGGCCAGAGTTACTTCATAATCCACAGTAGCACTGTCCTCCCATCCCATTGTTCATCGATTTGCTCAAGCGGGCACCAGTAACGTCTCCATTGTGAGACTTGCTACTGTTTTTGGCATATTAAATACACCACAGGGAGCTTGTCAGGCTCCGTCATGAGGGCGGGATACTCTCCGTAGCTTGCCGGGCTCTCCGAGAAGCACAGAGGGATCAAACCTGGGTCGGCCACGTGCAAGGGAAACAGCCCTACCCGCTGTGCTATTGCTCCAGCCAATAGTTTGTAAC
>JAOXYA010014260.1:0-13826 GCA_028565675.1 Sorex palustris | reverse complement strand
CGGCGCGTCACGTGACCCCGCCCGGCCGGCGCGTCCCCCCCTCCCAACGGACCGCGTCTCGGGGCCGCGCGGCGGCGGAAGTGGCGAGCCGGGTCCCCGGGAGCCCGCGCCGGCCTGCTAGCAGGTGGCCGGGGAGGACGCGGCGCCCCGTCCCGACGCCCCCTCCTCCCCCCGCCCGCTCATTCCCCCCTCCCCCCCCCCGTTTTCCAAACAAAACGGGGGACGAGCCTCGCACAAACGCCCTCGCGCCCTCGCGGCTTTCCTCTCTCCCTCTCTTTTGTCTCTTGGTTTTGCGTGTTCGGAGTTTTCCAGGGTGGGGGGTTAACACGCTCGTCCCGAGGTGTGGGACCTGGACAGCAGCTCGCAGCAGGGTGGCCCCGCGCCAGGGCTCTTTCTTTCCGACCCTGGTCCCGAGCTCTTCGGGCAGGGTGTCCAGGCCAGAGGTGCCAGCATCTCGCATTCCTCGCCCGTGGACTGCTGACTTTCCTTCCTCTCGGAAGCGCAGACAGTGGCTTGGGTTTCGCAAAACAGCTGGCGTGGACAGGCTCTGTTTCAGGCTCTTCCTGGGTGCCTCAAGGCCTAGCGAGGTGGCCAGAGGCTAGCTATCATCTTAACTTGGAGGAAAAGATGCAGGGTTTTGGGCCTTGGACGGAGCTGTTTACATCTATGTGCTAGATACCTTGATCTTTTTTTTAAGGAGATTAAGTTAGGTAACACCTTTAAGTTTCTTCTGGATCGGAAATAGTATTTTGTGTATGGTTACACAAAGGACTGAACCTGTGTGTAGTTGCCCCTATTTTATTTATTTTTTTCTTTTTGGGTCACTCCCGGCGATGCACAGGGGTTCCTCCTGGCTCTGCACTCAGGAATTACTCCTGGCGGTGCTGGGGGGGGGGGACCCTATGGGATGCTGGGAATTGAACCCAGCTCGGCCGCATGCAAGGCAAACGCCCTACCTGCTGTGCTATCTCTCCAGCCCCTGGATTAGTATTTTCAAATCTTTGTAGCTCATATGCTGGATTATGACTCGATATGGTTCACTGTTTCTTATTGGATTGATTGGATTTCTATTTCTTGTTTGCTTTTTTTTTGACCACACCCATCAGTGCTCAGGGACTCACTCCTTCTTTGTACTCAGGGATCCTTCTGGATGGTGCCCACAGGACCTTTTGGGGTGCTGAGGAGCGAACCTGGGTCAGCCGTGTGCCAGGCAGGCGCCCTGCCCGCTGTACTCTGGCCTGTGTCTTAGTGTTTTTTAAGTCTCGTGCAAGGCACATCTCAAGAATAAGTGTTCTTTGGTGAATGGTTGATTGAGACAGACAATCAGAACCAGCCGGTGTCTCAAGAAAGGTGACGAAGCATTCCCTGGAAGAGACGTTTAGGGCTGGGGTGACCTGGTGTTAGAACAGGAGTCAGGGTGCCCTGTGGGCAGCTGTCCTACTAGGTGTGTTAGCTTGCTTGTCCTAGCCTTGCCACTCACCTGACATTTGGGGGTTTTCGCTTCAAAGTTTCAAAGCTGGAGGGTGCTGGATTCCGAGATCCCAGATTCTGCGCCCTGAGACATTTCCCTGCGTCCCGCATCTGCAGGATGGAGACTTCCAGCCCAGTGTCAGGAGCACAAAGCCCGGAGAACCCTGGTGAGGGTGTCTCAGATTGGCTTCCACAAGGTGGTGTGCACGCAGCTGATGCCCTGGAGGGGGTTTGAGAACGACTTGGGACCAGGGTTGAAGGTCCAGAACCAGGAGTCTGCTCTGCCCGCCTCAGTCTTGGCCGAGCTGGGTCAACTGCAGGACTGCTAAGATGGTGCCGGGGGCGCCAGGAGAGTCGGCCGGCCTCAGGACAGACGTGTGAGGAAGGAGAGTTGGCGTGACTGGAACTCACGGGCATGGAGCTGGTGGAGAGCACGTCAGGCAGTGGAGAGTAAGGACACCAGGGCTGTGGGTCATAGCAGTTGACCCACCTTCCTGCAGTGGCCATCAGAGTGCCCTCCTGCCCACAGCAGGCGGTGCCCTCGGTCTCCTGCCTGCTCCGGCCTGCGGCAGTGCCTCCAACCTGACTCTTGCCCTTTCCTCTGGTGCAGATTTATGTTGTAGGTTTGAAGGGACGGGGGAGTGTGTGTGTGTGTGTGTGTGTGAGTGAGAGAGAGAGAGAGAGAGACAGACAGACAGAAAGACAGAAAGACAGACAGACTTGTGCTCAAGGGGACTCGTGGTTGTGCTGAGGATGAATCCAGGGCTCCCATGGGCCTCTGGCCCTTTGAGCTTCCTCCTTCCATTAATTTGTTCTTTCCTCAAGGGCCAAAGAGATACACAGGGTTTGAGGTGTTGGCCCATCCTGCTTTAGTGACTGAGGACAACTGGGTATGGCCTTAGCCTGGTTCGCGGCTGATTTCCATCCCTGGACGGCTCCCGCTTCCCCCGCCTGACCAGGATAAACCCTGAGCACAGGCCTGTGTGCTCTGAATCTGGAAAAGAAGAGGGAGAGAGATGAGATGATGAGATGCAGCAGCGGGTACTTCCTTAGACCACTGGCCTGAGAAGTCCAGGTTCTTTGCAGGATCTGTAACTGTAACTTTTCAACGTACCTCAGGGTTGTTTCCATGCTGGTTAGTTACCGGTCCTCCTAGTCATCCTTGTCTGTTTATAAGAGGAGTCGCTCCACTGCCTTTGGAATTGGTTTAGTTCATTGTAATTGGCAAAAGAAGCATTTGGATATGGTAACAAAGATTAAAGAAAGGGGAGCAGTTTCTTAGCTATACTTGCATGTTCTCCTTGAGAATTATTTTTAGCAAGCCTCTTTTGTTTCCCTGGGAAGTGTTTTTTGTTTTTTTTAAAGGTTTTTAAACTGTTGAGTGAACTTGCTTTAAGAATGTGAATGGTTTTGGATGTAGTTGACATTGTTTTACCGAGTTTTCCCATCCAGGAATATGATGGGTCTTCATATTAAATGGGAAAAATTTAAATTTAAGATTCTAGTTAAATTGGAAAACTGAATTCTTTAGTCAAGTTTGTCTCTTGATACACGTTGAGGTTCCTTTGTGTTGTGTGTCTTTATTAACTGTTCTGTTTAGGACATTTCTGCTCTACTTGATACTGGAGAGCTGTTGATTTCTCCTACCCAGATCATTCAACCTCTTAGTGACTTCCCTTCCCCCTTCTTTTCTAAGGGGAATTTTTTTGTTCGTTTGGGGTTTTTTGGGGGGAGGGTTTGGCTTTTTGGGTCACACCCGGCGATGCACAGGGGTTACTCCTGGATTTGCACTCAGGAATCAATCCTGGTGGTGCTTGGGACCGTATGGGATTCTGGGGATCGAACCCAGGTCAGCTGCATGCAAGCAAATGCCTTACCCACTGTGCTCTCTCTCCAGACCCCGGGCTGAATTCTAAGGGTCTGAAAATGGGTGTAATTTAATTAGTTATCAGAATAGTGCATTTTATGTACTTAATGTGAACATGATGACTAGAAAAAAAATCTTCCATATTATGTTGCCTTATAAGACGGTTGTTTGGGGGCCAGAAAGATTAATTAATTCGTACGGGGCTCATGGTTGATCCCTGGTCTGCTGAAGTCCAGCTGCTCTGTCACGGGACCACTGATGGTGCACTTGGGGGGCTAGATGTTGGGATTTCCTTTGTCTTAAGCAGTTTCTGCAGTAGAAATTGTATATTTTACTAGGCTCTATGGGGGCTAGGTGTGAACTTATCTGTCACTAGAATTTGCTTCTTTGACTTGGGTGCCTGGCAGCGGGAGGGTTGGCACGTGCACAGTGCTGTGTCAGCAGCGTATTTATTAGGATGTGGAAAGAACTTTGGCTTAAAAATCCTTTAGTGAAAATAGTGGTTCCGTTTCCAGTGTATGGTATAAAGGCTAAGTGTGCCTCCAGGACAAACACTTATGTGCATCATATTTTGGGAAATTATTTTCCAAATTCCAGAGTTGCACATATGTTTTGGATCATACTCTTTATGAAGTCCATTGTTTGGCTTTATTAGCAGGGAAGAAATGGTTACAATTTGGGAAGATTATAGTGGTAGAATGTGTGAAATACTTGTCAGTGTAATAGGACATTTTCTGATCATTTAAATACTTATTTTTAATACTTGCAGTCCAGATCATCAGATGTTCATTCGTCTGGATCTTCAGATGCACATGTGAGTATAAAACACAATTTTTCTTTCCTCACTAAATTGAGGAAATTAAAATTAAAGCAATTTAAATTAAAAAGCAATTTTTCTTATTTAGTCATTGTAAAATGACAAAATTATTCATGATTGGATTTCAGGCATACTGTGTTTTAACACCAGTGTCCAGTTCTCTCCACCAGTGCCCCCCCGAACTGCCATCTGCTTCTATGAAGACATTTTTCTTTTTAAAATTTTAATAAATTTTTGCAGTGTGGTTTACAGCACTGTTGTTGATGGGGTTTCACACGTGGCACTTGACTACCTTTTAGCCCCAACATCTTTTCCTGGTTGAACTCTCCTTGCATTTATGGATTTATGGCTTTACTTGATTTGCAGATGTTTATTACACGATGCCTAATTTTTGCCAGTCATGTCATTGTCCTGTATCCCATCTTTGCCTCCCCTAACCCTGGCCCCTCCTGGTTTTGGGGCCACACAGGGCGGTGCTCAGAACTTCTTCCTGGCTTTGTGCTCAGGGATCACTTCTGGTGGATTTGGACCATTTGGGATGTCAGGGATCAAACCTGGGTTGGCTGCACACAAGGCGTGCACCCAACCCGCTGTACTTTCCAGCCACTTTTCCTTTTTTATGTTCGTGTCATTCAGCTGTCCCTTTGAACCATATTAGAATCTAAGTATGCATATTTCCTTATTTTTTTTTATTTTGGGCCACACCTCACAGGGCTCAGGACTTACTCCTGCCTCTGCTGGTTCTCAGGGGACCATATAGGGTGCTGAGATTGAATTTGTGTTGGACGCGTGCCAGGCGAGTACCCTGACGCTGTATTCTCTCTCCGTCCCTTCCTTGTTTTCATTGTACATATATAACTGTACATATCTAAATGTGTGCACTTGTTTATTGGCCTTGAGGCTACATTATTACACACACATTCTTTTCTCGTTGCATAGTGTGCTTACTGGAGATTCTGCAAGTGACTAAGCAGAGATCGTCCTGTCTTTGCAATGACAAAATGATCTGGGGAGGTCCACTTTTTTTTTTTTATTATGATCTCTGTTAATGGTTGTAGTTGAAATCCTTTCCACTTAAGTCTTACTGTCAAACTTGAATAGATGTTCCTGCAGTCGTTCTCCAAATGTCTCTACAGACTCCTGGGAATTGACAGGGTGGGGTGGGATGGCTGTCTGTGATTTTAAGGCCGTTTTAGATTCTCTTCTGTGTTGTTGTTTTTTGGCAGCCACCCCTAGCAGTGCTCAGGGCTCACTCCTGGCTCTGCGCTCAGGGATCACTCTTGGCAGGGCCCTGGACCATATGGGCAGCTGCCAGGGTTGTCACCTGGGTTGGTCACGTACACAGCAGTGGTCTGCCCATTTTGCTAATGCTCAAGCCCCCCCAAATATTTTTTTAAAAAATTACTACTTTCATTGACTGAATTCCCGTGATGTAACTTGTCACAAAACTGTTCATAATTTGGTTTCAGTCATACAGTGTTCCGACATCCACCCCTTTGCCAATGTGCATTTCCCAGCGTCAGTGTCCCCCATTCCCCCCGCACCCCCAGTGCTTCCCCCACCCGCCTGCCTCTGTGGCAGGCACTTTCTCGTTCTCTCTCTCCCTCTCTCTGCCCCAAAGATACTTAGATAGCAGTTGCCTTTTCTACTTTGACGACCTTTTCACTAGTAGTATAAACACAATTGATGAGTGAATTGTTGGGTGCCGTAGCATGGACCTTTTTTACAGTTCTTTTCTTCTCCACTGTGCATAGGCTAATTTTATTTAATGTTTTAGATGAAGCAGAGGTAGTCTTCTCCTTGTCTTTTTCATGTCCTGGTGATGTAATGGAAGTAAAGGCACTTCTGTTTGCCAAATGATAATGTTTGTCTTGAGGAAAGGTAATTAGGGGATTAGGTCAGAAATAAAAGCAGCTTTTTTTTTTCTTTTAAGGGGTGTACCATTTTTATTTGAAAGAGCAATTGACAGATGCTGATTAATCAGAATTATGTGCTTGACAAATAATCTATTGATGGTACATAATGAAATTTTTCAATATTGGGCTTGGGAAATTATTTCTACTTGCTGTACTGAATTTGTGAATTAAAATTTTTTTTCTTTTACTTTTCCTGAAGATGGATGCATCTGGACCGTCAGATAGTGATATGCCAAGTCGGACCCGACCTAAAAGTCCACGGAAACATAATTACAGGAATGAGAGTTCTCGAGAAAGCCTCTGTGATTCTCCCCATCAGAATCTCTCACGCGTGAGTATTGATCAAAGAGGAAAGGATAGCTGATCTTAATCTATGTGGATTGAGTTTGGTTGTTTAATTTCTTAGTTTGTAAACTAAGAAAATAGTTTATCGTAAACTCTGAACATAGCATCCTTTATTGTATTTAGGTTTATGGGAAACTCAAATTTTCCTTTCTTCCTAACTCCTTTGTTCTTGGGCCACACCCCGCTGCCTGTAGGGCTCTGACTTGTTCTTGGGAAGGCTGGTGTTGTTGGAAGGCAGACTGTACAGGGTGTTGGGAATTGAACCCGGGTCCAACTTAGCACAAGGCAAGAACCCGACCTGCTGGATTCTTTGCCCAGAGAAACTCAAATTTTCTGAAGAAAGGTTTTTAGCTCTTCTGAGCAGCATTTCATTGAAATGTTTCTGTGTATTTAAAGGACAAAGGAGTGTTTTGGGTTTCAAGGGGCTAATGGTAAATCATACCCGGCTGCCATGCTGGGGGTGGGGTGGGTTGGCGGACACAGCTCCCCCGTGTAGTTTCCGGGAGAGCCCAGGAGGAACTTTCTCATGTGGGTATAGAAAGTGCTGACTCTTTGGAGCACAGCGGGTAGGGCGTTTGCCTTGCATGCGGCCAACCCGGGTTCGATTCCCAGCATCCCATATGGTCCCCTGAGCACTGCCAGGAGTAATTCCTGAGTGCACGAGCCAGGACTAACCCCTGAGCATCACTGGGTATGACCCCAAAAGAAAGAAAAAACGCCATGCCCCCCACTCCTCACCTCCCTAGGCTGCTCCTTTGGGCAGGCTGTCATGGGTCACTTCTCTAGAACCAGAACTGAAAACCAGGGCCGGAGCACCCCTGGCAGAGGAGATGGTCCAGGGCTGGTCTGAACACTCCACCTGGGTCTTTCCCTCTGACTCATAAGGAGACCAGGCGGTCAAGGCAGATGCAGGCAGTCACTATCTCTTCTGCCACTGCTTGGGTTTCTCACTGGTGAAGTTCCCAGCCCTCATCAAGAGTGGGGGGATGTGACCCAGTGATAGAAATCTTGCAGAGGTGAGGCCTCGATTTGATTCTTGGCGTTTAAAATCCAACAAACAGCAAAGAATTTGGCGTTTAAAATCCAACAAACAGCAAAGAATTTGGGATCCTTTCTCTAGAGAAAATAAGATGCAAGTGTTGGCTGATTTCTGCCTTCCAGAGGGGGGAACCTCCTGGGGCTCACACTCCTCACAGTTGTAGGGTTCACCCAGGGCAGCTCGCTCCTGGTTCTGCCTCTGTTCCTTTGATTTTCTTTTTCAGAAGGGGGGGCACTCCCAAGCAGTGCTCAAGAATGCCCAGGGCCCCCTCCCTGAGATCTCAGCCGACTGGGCTGGGGTTTAATTTGAGGGCCGGAAGATGCAGTGTTGTTCAGGTCCTCAGGAGCCAGAGATTACAGGGGCACCCTGGAGGGTGCTCATGGGCCTTCAAAGCTGCAGCTGCACATGTCTGGAAATTGAGTGGTGGAAGACATCGAACCCAGGTTGGCCACATGCAAGCAATGCAAGGTGTGCACGGAAACCCCTGGACTATCATTCAGTCTCCTCTTTTTATTTATTTATTTATTTGTTTGTTTGTTTATTTATTTTTTTGCTTTTTGGGTCATACCTGGCGATGCACAGGGGTTACTCCTGGCTCTGCACTCAGGAGTTACTCCTGGCGGTGCTCAGGGGATGCTGGGAATTGGGATGCTGGGAATCGAACCCGGGTTGGCCGTGTGCAAGGCAAATGCCCTACCCGCTGTGCTGCTATCTCTCAGGCCCCTCCTCTTTTTATTTATTATTATTATTATTGTTATTATTAGTTTTTAGGGGCCACTCCCAGCAGTGCAGGGGGGTGAGGAGGTAGGCCTACTGCCATGGGTTCAAACTCAGATCGATACCTAGCTTGTGCTTGAGTCATATTCTCAACACTATTTATTTTATTATTATTATTTTTAAGACCTGGCTTTAAGGGGCCAGAAAGATAGTATAGGGGTTAAAGTGCTTACCTGGCACACGGCCGACACCAATTCATTCCCAGCACCTGAGCACAGAACTGGGAGTAAATCCTGAGCACTGCTGATGTTGCCCAACCATCCCTCAGCCCCACCAATAAAGTGACTTAAAAGAAGAAAAAAATGTCCTGCTCCACAACTGAACCTCATGAACCTGTCAAGCCACCAAATTGTCCCAGAGGTATAACTTGAATAACACCTCAAATTTTCAAAGTGCTATTAGTCCAGTAGGATCACAGCAAATCTGGCGGGGGGGGGGGGGATTACACAGAAGCCCATCAAGCTCAGTGAGCCCAAACAATAGCACAGAGGCTCAAGTAGCACCCACAGTAGATCCTCAGACAATGTTTAGTAACATCATAGTGAGATAGAATAATTATTGCAGATCAACTCTTACCAATCTAAGATTTGATAATTCCAGTTGCCTTTGTGTTGTAACAAACAATATGAAGTAAATGTGATTGTGCCTGCAAGAAAGGAGGGGTGGGTGGGAGACTGGGAGCACTGTTGGAGGGTTGGTCATGCTGGTGTTGGCATTGAAACACTGAATGCCTGAAACAACCTTATTAGGAACATCCTGGTCAATCATGGACTTACAATACATTTTAAAAAAAAACTTCAATGAAATAGCACTGGTTTTGAAGCCCCAGTTTTCTGACAGGTAGAAGAAAAGCACTGGTCCAGACCGTTTCGGGGGCCTGACCAGGGCTGACTTGCTCTTCAGCAAGAACACAGCAGAATAGTCTGAAGGAACAGCCTGAGAAAAAGGGCCTGGAAGGGGGAGCCACTGGCTCTCAGCCTTGAGTACTGTGATTCTGTGTGGAGATCAGACCTGAGTTGTGCATTTTGAGATGGGGCATGTCTTAAGCATCGACCCCCCCACCCCACCACTGCATTTCTCCCTACTAGGTAGGAAGATCCGACCCCTGTTCCATTCCATGCCCCTAGCTCTTTGGCTTCTGAGTGTCATGTTCTATGGTTTTGCCATTTGTAGTCACCGTTGTCTCATAAGTAACCTGCCTTCAGAGGCAGTGAGGGGCAAGGCTGAGCCGGCAGAAGAGAGCAGAGTCGAGGCCTTGCCTTCTACGCAGAAGAGTGACCTAGCACATTGCAGCTCTCCTCCAATCCCTGTGTAAAGTTGTCCCACATGAGTCTCCTACAAAGCGAGACCCCCTAAAGCAACTCAACCGGAAACCATGCTACTGTACATGCCTTCCCTTCCCTACTGGGCACAGAACCAAGTATCTCATATACATAACACATGAGCTTGTCCGAGGAGCTACATCCACTGCCTTGTTTCTTAAAAATAATAAAAATTTAAAATTATATTTATATGTGTGTGTGCATGTGCATGTGCATGCATGCATGCGTGAGTGCGTGCGTGCGTGCGTGCGCATGTGTGTGTGTGTGTGTGTGTGTGATTGGATTGGGAACAATCTCCAGGGACTATAGTCAGGCTTTGCTTGCAGGAGTCTTTCCCCAGTACCACACAGTCCCTGGAGCACCCCCAAATAAACTAATTTACTTGTTTGTGGCATGATATGCTTTTCAGCTCTACAACAACATGAATCAATACCTGCTAAGTCTGCACTTCATCATACTCACCACACTGCAAATCTACTCTGTGCTTCTCACCGGATGACTGAACCTGACCTTCACCTGCCTTTTCCCTCTTCTCTTCTGACAGCCAGGGATTTGCTCTTAGAGTCTAGGCATTTCTGTTTTGTTTGTTCATGGGTTTGGGCGTTTCCTGTTCTTTATCTTTGGATTTCACTTTTGTTTGCATTCAGTGGCACCAAGGTCAAAATCCAGGGCCTCGCAGATGCAAGGCAAGTGCTGTACCATAAAGGCACATGCGGGGCTGGAGCTACAGCACAGCAGGTAGGGCATTTGCCTTGCATGTGACTGATCCGGGTTCGATTCCCAGCATCCCATATGGTTCCCTTAGCACCGCCAGGAGTAATTCGACTGCATGAGCCAGGAATAACCCTTGAGCAACGCCAGGTGTGATCCCGCATTCCCTCCACCCCCCCAAAAAAGGGGCACATGCCTGGTCCTGAGTTGTTTATCTTCTGCATGGAAGTGAACTCAGTGTGGGTCTTCCTTCGTCTGGCATATTTGACTTAATAATGTGCCCTCTAGGCCTATCCACACTGTTGGGAATGGCAATGCGCCATGTTCTTTTAAAGAGCTGAGGGGTTGGAGCAGTAGTACAGTGGATAAGGAACTTTCCTTGCACATGGCCCACCTGGGTTCTATCTCTGGCAACCTATATGGTCTCCTGAGCACCACAAGAAGTAATTCCTGAGTGCAACGTCAGGACTCATTCCTGAGCATTGCCGGGTATAGCCTCCAAAACAAAACAACAAATAAATTAAAATAAAGAGCTGAGTAGTGATCACTGTGCCCATAGACACTTTCTTCATGCAATGCCCCTCTCTCTGAAACATGGGTCTACATCTTTTTGAAATATGACTGGCTCTTTTGTTCAGCGTTATGACTCAGGAATGTCTTTCTCAAGAATGGGGGATATTTTTCAGTAGGGGAAACATTCAGAGAAGGAACTTGATCCACTGTGCCTGGAGAAGGGGCGTCTAACTGAGAGGGTAATAAGCTCCACACTGCCAAGGGTCCCCCGATATAATGACCTGGGAAGTTTATTTTCTCTCTGCAAAGAACCCAAGTTATCACGGCCAAGTCAGGATGAACAATGGGGGAGTTCAAGTCCTCTTCCTGCAGGACTAATCCCTGGTGATCTGAAGAACCTGTCTGTATGAGCTCCATATTCCTGGCTAAATCCGAGTGAGTAAGGTTTGCACCCGTCCTTGCAGTCTCTAGGCAGATGGCCTCTGATACACGTCACATTCTGGTTTAATTTTTATATTACTATAAAAGTGTTTTACTTCTCTCCTTTTTCGAGGGTTGACATTTTGCTTTGTTCTGGCTTGAGGATTTGGGGTTTGTTTCTATTTCCCAACACTAAGCACCATTGAAAATCCTGTGGCAACAAAAGGCTTTACAATACAGTCTCTCTGAACATTTATTAACATATAGTAATAGAACACAGTTATGAAAACCCCAAGGGCTGGGTCCTTTAAGTAGAGTCTTTTGCATTATAGCTGCTGCTGTTGGTGTGTCGGGCCCTCACCTGTACCGTCTGGAGGACACACACTGGGTGGCGATGGCCAGAGGGTCACACCCTGCGCCACGGCCCTCTGCTTCTTGGCTGAGTTCCTGCAAGCTGGGATGATCTTTCAGGCAAACAAAGGTAGAGATGGTGGGGTTTGGAGGAGGATGGCAGTCGAAGCCAATGGTACTGAGGGTCTGAGTGCAGGGAGGTTTCCTCCAGTAAACAGAGTGGAAGGAATGTACTGGAAACAAAAGAAAGTGAGATTGGTGTCGGGAAGAGGCCAACATGTTCTGGGAGCTTTCAAGAAAGCCCAAGTTTGTCTAAGGATTCAGAGGAACCCAGACAGGAGAGGGAAGACCAGTGGGTGAGGTGTGTGTGTGGGGGGTGGGGGGCGGCTCTCAACATCCACACTAAGAAATGATAAGGAAAAATTATAAGTGACTTTGGTATAGGTCATAAGAGGAAAATAAAAGGGCATTTGAACTACTTTGCCATGGCGGGGTCGGGGGGGGGGGGTATGGTTTCCTGCATTTCATTGTCTGAGCTAACTTAAGTTCTGTTCTGTAAGTGATGGGAGGTTGAGAGCAACACAGTCGTGGAAGCAGAAACCGTGTCTGTTGGGCACTTGGCAACAGTGAGAGAAATGGGGCAGATTCTGTGATTGCCTACGAATTTCTACCAGCCTTCTGGCAGCACAATCCGTGCTGTTGTTACTGTGGCCATGGCCTGGTCATCATCAATGTGGCTGTGTAGGTCTCCACTGTGTGAGGGATACCTCTGCTCCCAACTTTACTGCAACACACACCTGCAAACTTTCCTTCTGGAGATGCTGTGGAAGCGTGTGTGTGTGTGTGTGTGTGTGTGTGTGTGTGTGTGTGTAAAACTATGTCCCGATATGGAATCATTTCTATAACATGAACCGGAAAAGCATGAGTCCTTATATATGAAGTACATGAAGGTCAGTAGCAGGCAACCATAATCATGTGGTTTAGGGAGGCATATTCAGAGTACTATCGCTCTAGCCCCAGCGGGTAGGGCATTTGCCTTGCACGCAGCCAACATGGCCAACGTGAGTTCAATTCCTCCGCCCCTCTCAGAGAGCCCAGCAAGCTACCGAGAGTATCTCACCCGCACGGCAAAGCCTGGCAAGCTACCCATGATGTAGTCGATATGCCAAAAACAGTAACAACAAGTCCCACGATGGAGACGTTACTGGGCCGCAAATCGATGAACAATGGGAGGACCGTGATATACATATATACACAAATATATAAAATGTATGTATATACATAAAAGAAATGAGGCTCAAATTCTAAGTGGTTGATTTCTCATTTTTACACTAAGAAAGAAGAAAAAGAAAACAAAACCCGCTGCAGAATTTCTTCCCACATGTTCTAATGGCAGGCTGTCATTCCCTGCGTACAGGCGTGATGCTGATGAGAGGGGGCTGGCCGCAGGCCAGGAAACCTGGGCAGCGCTGCAAGCCGCCGGCAGCCCCGAGACCACCAGTAGTTGGCGGTCTTGGCCAGCTTTACGTCCTCGATCTCGGAGGACAGCCAGAGGTACATGGGATGCAGCACCTCCATGGCCTTGAGCTCCAGAGGCATCGGCTGGATGCCCAGGTCCTCCAGGCCAGGCAGGTGCGGCAACGCCATGTCTGTGATGTGGACCTGGAACAGACAGACATGGCGGGATCAGTGAACACTAGCCCCAAGACGCCTGGAGCTTTATATTTGTAATATAATATGGACATTTTTATAACTGCAATGACAAATATTTATATATATGTGATTAATTTCAACTCTAAGTTCTATATTCGTTGCTTTAGTCTGAACATATTTCTAAATTCAGTACAAATGTTTAAAGGACATAGAACTTCATGCAAAATTTAGTGTTGTTAACAAAATAAAAAACTTGAATATTTACAACAGAGATTCTAGAACTGCTGAGGAAAGTGTGTACAAATAATCATATCAGAAACAAGGAGTTTACTTTTAAAGTCCAACTCCAGATTTCTGGATACATGTATTGAGATTTTTGTGGTTCTTGTTCTTGCTAAAAGCGATGGAGAGTTAACCATTTAATCGAGACCATGAACAGTTACAAAAAAAAGCATTTTTAAGTGATAATCAAAATGCATAGTTAAAATAAATAAGGAATTGAACCTTAATGAGATGTTGTGCAATTTGTGGCAAGAGCAAAATTAAAATGGTAATATCAAGCATGCATTCATTTTAAAAATATATACACATGTATTTTTCACAAATAACTGATCAAACAGTAAGG
>JAOXYA010014254.1:0-13826 GCA_028565675.1 Sorex palustris | reverse complement strand
AGCTACCGAGAGTATTCGATATGCCAGACACAGTAACAACAAAGTCTCCAATGGAGATGTTACTGGGCCCGCTCGAGGAAATCGATGATCAACGGGAGGGCCTTTACCTTTACCTTTTATCTTTTCCCTAGCCAAGAGTTAATCCCCTATTTTCTGGGGGATGGCCTAAACCATCATGTTAATCTCCTGGATCCAATGCCACTTAATCAGAGAAACTGATAAAAGACAGAGCTTATTGACCTAAGGGAGTTCTTCATTTTCCCTTTTGTCAGTTTTTTGCTGTATCTGGCCCTCTCTTTCTTTCTTTTTTTGTTTGGGGCCACAGAGGTGACTGGGTTGGCGCTCCCAGGCAAGAGCCTTAACCCCTGTTCTCTCTGGCTCTCTTGACACACTTGTGGTGGGTAGAAGTCCCTTTGAATAGAGCTAAAGGCGATGACAGGCCGGAGAAGGAGTAGAGGAAACAAGGTACTTGGCCTTGCATGCAGTGGGCCCTGGTCGAAGGCCCTGCACCAGAAAGGGCCCCCGAGGCACCACCAGGAGCGAGCTGAACACAGAGCCAGATCTCGCCAGCTGTGGCACCAACTCCTCCCCTCTCCAAAGACGAAAACCATGTCAATAACCTAGTCAGGGTCCAGGGAAACCGCAAAGCCATCGGTGAACACACACCCCAGCATTTGGTCAAAACTAGATCCCCTAGTGTCCCATACTGTGTAAAGCACGACTCTGGCCACTGTGCTGTGATACCTGGCAAAGAGCTGGCAGGGTGAGAAGTGTGAGCCCCGGCGAGCACCACAGCTAGACCTTGGGTGGCCCAGCCAAGAGCACGTGTGCAAGCACCACAACAGGATGAAACACCCACCCTCTCCACCAGCAAACACCACAAATGGGTGTGCGCAATTCCCGGACAGCAGTACGGCATGTACCACCACAACAGAAGGGAGGAAGGGAAGGAATTAAAAAAAAAAGTTTCATTCAGAAAGCACCCATGTCAACTGTCCCTTGCGTTCAGGAAATCTGCAATTTTCTTCCCTAAAACAGCTATTTTCACTATACCAGGATGAAATGCTTCTCACTTTGACCCACACTAATTCACGTTCTCCAGTAAGCCTACAAACAACTCACACTTAGGAATGGAGGAAACTGGGGTTAGAGAGAGTCCAGAGGACAGGGTGTGTGCCGTGCTCAACGGCGACCCAGCCTCAATCCTGGCACCCCACGTGAGCCCACCAGGAGTATTTCGTGAGCAGAGTTGGAAGTAACCCCCTGAGCATCGATGGGTAGGAACAGAACTAAAGAAAGCTAAAAACTGGCCTTCAGCAGAAAGCTTGTTTGCCATGGCAGGACCGGCAGGTACTAACTAGGACATGGTGGAGGGAAGCGGACACTCTGGTGGGGGTGAATGCCAAAATGATTTATGCAAGAAGGCATGCCATTAACAGAACTGCAAACCACAGTGCCCAAAATAAAAAGCAAAGCAGAGAAGCAGGCCGAGAAACCACTCGAATCTGAATGCTCAGATTAAACACCCAGCACCACATGGTCCCCTGAGCCTCTGGCCAGAAACAGCACCACTGAGTCAGGCAACCCCCCCCCGCCCCCCAAGACAGCTGCAGAGAAGCAGCGGAGTTAGAGCTCAGGCGGGAAGCCAGGCAGTCAGGCCCCAGGCCTGGGCACTAGGCCCACTGCAACGGCAGCAGCTCTGCCGGTCAGAGAGCTGGCCCATAAACTTACACTTGCCCTGTTTCTTGTTCTCCTCCATTTCGATCCTGCGCTCTCGGCGGCGTTCCTCCCGAGCCTTCTTCTGGCGCTGACGCTTCCTCTTCTCGATGTCATCTGTAGGGCGAGCAGGGAGTGAACGGCAGACCCGGGACAAGCCCGCCGATAACTCCTTCCTGTGGGCCAACAGCTGAGGCCCAGAGAAGCTGGAGGAAGGGTCTGAGCACTGAGACTCTGACACGGCTCCTGAATTCCTCCGACTCCAGGTTTCTGATCAGAAGAAGGAATCCCGGAGCCCCGTTATAAAGAGACGCAAAATAGAGTCATCCTCACCTGAGAATATCTCCAGGGTTTCTTTGGAGACCAGGGGAGGCTGAAGGGCCAGTTCACAGATGCTGAACTCACAGGTGAGTGGCAAGTGGGAGAGATATCTGTGACGCTGGCGAACATCCTGCAATCGGAGGGGACCAGCACTCAACCAAAACCGGGCCGTACTCGAAGGATGAACATTCCCACCCCAACTGTCCAAGGCCATGCACGACTCACAGACAGCCCAAAGAGTAAGGGGCCGTTTTGAAATCCAAGCAGAAACTGCCAGTTACTCAACAAGAAGATGGATTCAACAACCAAAAGAGCTTTTTTTCATTTGGTTTGTGCTGCAAATGAATGAATTTCACTGGCTTAAATCTGATGGGTTGGCTGGATCCTAATCTGATTTGTGTGTGTGCTGGAGAAAGGGGCGCGGAGACGTGATGTTCAAGACTGCAGGGGAAAAACAGGAAAGGGGAAAGAAGTATCTTCGGGGCAAGAGCGTTAGTGCTGCAGAGGGAGGGTGCTTGCTTGCCCTGTGGGCGGCTAAACCACGCTCAATCCCTGGCACCCATATGGTTCCCAAGTCCCACTTAAGAGGGATCCTGGAATGCAGAGCCAGGAATAAGCCCCGAGCACTGCTTGGCGTGTCCCTCCCCCCCCCAAAAAGAGTCCGTGCTAGCATTAAACCTGGCAACTTCTTCTGGGTGGGGAGGAGGGCTGGGGCATCCATACCTGGCAGTGTTCAGGGGCTACTCCTGGCGGTGCCGGAATTCAAATGGGGATCAGCCACACACAGGACCCTGTACTATCTCTCTGGCCACTGGCGGCAATATAACTGGGAATCACTTGCAAATTTAGTAACTGGAAAGGTTGACAGAGCAGATTTCTCTACTTTGTCAGAAAATAATAATGATAATAATAATAATGAAAGCCCATCAATTCAAGTCTAGCAATTTATTCAGCAGTACCAGGGGTCAAATTCAGGACTTTATACATGCAAGCTAAGTCCTCAAGTTTAATATTCTCTATTATTTTGCTTTTGGGGGCCACACCTGGAGGCGCTCAGGGCTTACTCCTGGCTCTGTACTTATGAATCACTCCTTGAAGGGATTGGGGTACCATGTGGAGTGCTGGGGATCAAACGGGGGTTGGCCACATGCAAGACAAACTGTACTATCGCTCCAGTACCTTCTCTCTTCTTTACATGTCTGATGAACAGTTTTTAAAATTCAAAAAGCATTTTTGAGCGGAGGACAGGAGTGGAGGAATGGGTCGAGCCTGGCATTCCTCAGGGCACCACAGGCAGTGCAGGGACTGAACCGGGGTCAGTCACATACAAGGCAAGAGCCTTGGCTCCACACTCTCTCTCTGATGTGAAAGCCCCGTTCTGTGTCGAGGCCTCCCCGGTAGAGCTCAGGAGCTATGAGATGCTGAGGAGTAAACCAACGGCTTGAGTGTGCAAAGCTATGAACTGGTCTCCAAACTCTCAACTAAAGACACTTAAAACAAACTTGAAATCAACACAAGATTCCTAAAGGGCAAAACTTCACACAGATAAATTATTAAAAAAAAGTTAAAAATGCTTTTCTAGGAATCGGGTGATAGTAGGGCATTTGCCTTACACTTAGCTGACCCAGGTACAATCCCCAGCACCCCTTATGGTCCCATGAGCACCACCAGGAGGATCCCTGAGTGCAGAGTCAGGAGTAAGTCCTGAGCGCCTTTAGGTGGCCCCCCAAACAAACAATAAAACGCTTTTAGGGACCAGAGACACCGTATAGCAGGCAAAACACTTGCCTTGCGTGCACAGTTGACCCAGGTTCAATCCCTGGAAACCCATTTAGTCCTCTAAGCCCTGCCAGGAAAGATCCTTGACTGTAGAGCCAGGAATAAGCTCTGAGTACCACCGTGTGTGGCACAAAAACAAATACATACATATGCTTTTCAGGGGGGCTAGAGCCATAGTACAGTGGATGGGGCTCTTGCCTTACATGCAGTTGTCCCAAGTTCAATCCCCGGCACCCCTATGATCACCCAAGCACCGCCAGGAGTGATCACTGAGCACAGAGCCAGGAGTAAGCCCAGAATACCAGCAAGTGTGGCCCCAAAATAAACAACCTTATAGCACAGTGGGCCTGAAGAAATAGTACAGTGGTCAAGGTTCTTGCCTCGGATACAGTCGACCCCTCTTAATCCCCTGGGCACTGACTGGGATAATGTCCTAAGCATGGCTGGGTGTGGACAAAATACAACAACAAAAGTGTTCACAGTTGGGGCTGGAGATAACATCATGTAAGGCACTTGCCTGGCATACGTGGGGACAAATCTGACCCTCAGCATGTGTTCTCCCAGCATCGCCTGTTACAGCCCAAAACTAATAGGGAGGGAGAGGGGAGGGGGGGAGAGAGAGGGAGAGGGAGAGGAAGAGGGAGAAAGAGAGGGAGGGAGGGAGAGTAGGAGAGAGAGAAAGAGGGAGGAAGGGAAAGAGGGAGAGGGAGAGAGGGAGACAAAGAGGAAGAGGGAGGAATAAAGGTTCTTCCCTTGGGACTGCGGCGATGGCACGGCTGGAGCACACGGCCTGCATTCAAGGCCCAGGCTCAATCCCCAGCCTCTCATGGTGCCAGCACTAAGGAAAGTGAGCCCTATGCCCCGCTCGGTGTGGAGACACAAAAGCACCAGCAAGATTAAAATAACTCTAGGCCTTGGCGAGCATCAGCTTGGTGGCAGGGCAGATGCTTTGCGAGTCTAAGAGCCTGGGCTGAAGACCCAGAATCTTTCCCTTACAGACAGATCTTGAGGTGGTGACCCGAGTCACTAGGCCTGTCTTGGGGAAATGAGATTTCTCCTGCCCTGACCCCCAGGAAGGCCCGTACCTCGGACATGGAGTAGCCAGCAATCTCCACCACCGTGGCTGAGATCTTCTCGGGGCTCTGCTCCAGGCTGCCGTACTCCCGCGCGAGGCAGCGCACGTTGACCGGGTGCAGAAACATGTGCTGCCCGTCCTCCGCTGGAACAGAGGCTCTGTCAGCCACGGCTGGGCCAGTCCCCAGACCGGCCTGCTGCACCCTCCACACCAAGCAGCACAGCACCCGAGCACACCTGTGCCCGGGACTGAGCGCGACCAACCTCCCCTGCTTCGAGCCAGGTGACTCGGAAAATACCCCAGGGTTCTCCAGCCCTCCCGACCCCCTCACCTTGGTAAAAGTAGTAGCAAGGAGAGCTGCTCAGGGCTGTGAATCCTGGCTTCGGGATGGGATCCTGCTGGCTGGACTCGGTACACACAGTCCCCTCTCCGAGACTGTCATCTGCGAACTCCGAGTCGTCGCAGGCCTCGGACAAGCCCTCGGGTTCCGCTTCAAACAGCGTTTCCTCTTCCTCTACCAGAGGGAGAGCAAGAGAACGGGGCGAGCCCAGAGAACAAACATCGGTGGCTTCTTCACCAAAAGCAGAGAGATATTCTAGCACACCCTGTGGGGACAAATGCCGGGTCAACAGAAAGTACTCGTGGCCGATCCCAGGGAGAGCCAAGCTCCCTAAATGTCCGAGCTGTCACATTCCGCAGTCAACACTCCTGGGGCCCAGACCCCCCCCCCGCCCCCGCCTTGGCTGACAAGAGCAACTTCCGGTCTGCAATGGGTCCCACTAACCTTGCTGGGTGGAAACGCGGACTCCGTCCCCAGGGGGGCCATCAGCACCAGTTGTTCCAGAGCAGCCACCACGCCCGTGACCTCCGCTCTGCTCTCGGCCAAATCCGACAGAGCCTCCTCCCGGGTCTAGACCACCAAAGAGGAGACCAGGGAAAATTCAGATTCCAGAAACAGTGTGACGGGCAAAGATTTACCAGGGTATCTTTCTAACAGGAGCACAAGTTGAAAGGGAACAAGACTCAAATGGGAAGAGTGAAGTAACAAAAATCTTCAGTCTTGGGGCTGGAGCGATAGCACAAGGGGTAGGGCGTTTGCCTTGCACGTGACCGACCCGGGTTCGATTCCCAGCATCCCATATGGTCCCCTGAGCACCACCGGGAGTCATTCCTGAGTGAAGAGCCAGGAGGAACCCCTGTGCATCGCTGGGTGTGACCCAAAAAGCCAGAAAAAAAAAAAAACTCGAAACAAAATCTTTGGTCTTTCAGAGAAACAGAAGGCAGAAGAATCCACTCTTCAGAAAGGTTTCCTGGGGCCAGGAAGAGAGTGCAAAGGGCTGGAGCACATGCGCTGCATGTGAGAGCCCTAGATTTCAGCCCGAGAACTATGCATGGGCCCCTGAACAACACCAGCAGCAAACCCCAGCACAAGCGGCCCTGCAGCACCACCAGCTGTGGCCACAAGAAGAAGAAAATAGGTATCTTGCTAATAACAATGTATTTTTTTCAACTTCCTCAGAAAAAAAATCCAGAACTGAATTTTCTGGTTCTTACAATGTCTAGAGCACCCTCAAACAGGAAGCTGTGGGCGAGAACAGTATTACAGTGGTTAGGGTGTTTGCCTTGCATGTGGCCAACCTGGATTCAATCCCTGACACCCCAGAAGATCCCCCACGCACAACCAGGAGCGATTCCTGAGTGCAAAGGCAGGAGTAACCCCTGAACATCGCTGGATGTGACCAAAAACAAACAAAAATACCCTAACCCAGAATGCAGGGTTTGACTGAGCCTCATCTCAACCTGAACAGCTCGACTTTTATACAGCTTTTCTGTAACTTAAAATGCTTCTGAATAAATTATTTGCACTACAAAATGAATTAAAAATGCACTGAACTTTGCCTGGGGAACTCAGGCTTCTGAGACAGAAATTACAGTACCAGTTTCACCTCTTAACAGTCTAATAGGGGTCCTCAAGCAAAAAAAAAGAAAAAAAAAAGAAATCCCTGATTTCATTTCCTCACTTGTGAAAGAGAGCTGTGTCTACCACACCAGGATACCATGCTTAAGAGAAATAAAAACAGTGGCTTAGCATAGGGCCAGCCACATGCTAATCATCACTCAGCAAATGAAGTTTCATTTCTAATGTGTGGTATAGATCACTAGCTCTCAACCGGCAGCCTGGCAGAGAGCAGCAGCAGAATCAGCCTGGAACTTGCTACAGCACAACCCACTGAGACTGTCACCCAACCGCTAGGAACTTGGTGGCTCTCAAAGCTTAAGACCTCTGTTGTAGAAGATATGGAATGGAAGGAATGCTACATGCAGGTCTAATTCTTGCTGCTCTAATATCCTCAGCAGGATCAGTAGAACTGTGGGCAAACCGTAAAATTTGGCAACCCTGTCTCTCAAAGAAAATCTTTTAAAAGCCCAATTTAGCAGGTAGGGCGCCTGCCTTGCACCCGGCCAGTCAGGGTTCAATCTCTGGCACCTCCTATACAACCTCCCCCCCATATACTTACCCCGTGATCCCTGAGCACAGAACTGGGAGTAAGCCCTGAGCACTGTAGGTGTGGCCCAGAAAAAAAAAAAACACGACTTTTCCCAGATAACAAAGATGACTCCCTTGCTTAGTCATTAACAAGGGCCGAGTCACTGCCCAGGTTCAACCTTCAACACTGCATGGTCCCTTGAACACTGTCATGAGCAGCCCCCATCAGGCACTCCTGTGTACTGTTGGGTACGATTAAGGATCTTTTTCTGACTCTTGAAATGTGATTGTCTTCCCCAAATCCCAAAAGATCTTTTGATAAAGATTAGAATGCTGCTTAGAATGCTTTCTTTCCATTTGAAAGATCAAGTGGAGGCCACCACCTCCAGCCCCACCCAAAAACATCTTTCAAACTTGGTCCTTTCAGCTCCAAATACACTCCAAACACTAACAAAGTCAAGAGCAAATGGACTTTTTCGTCCCTTCCCGCTTCTCCCTTGGAGTCAGGATCAAACCCAGAGCCTCACACTTGCAGACATGCACTGGGCCGCCGAGCCACCTCCCTGAGCCCCCACGCAGCCCACACGTGGCACACGGTGCCTGTCCCCAGCACCGGCCCTCACCTTGAGCTCCTGAATGGCTGCCTCGATGAAGCAGGACTCAGGCGTGTGCTTCTCCTCGGCCAGCTGCCGCTCGAGGGCCACTTTCTCTTCCTGAACCACCCGGCGCAACACCTGCTCCTTCGAGGCCAGGAGCAATTTCGAGTACTGGCTGTGCTGCTCATCTACAAGGAAACAGGCAGCATCACAGAAACGCTACGCTCCAAGCTCCTGACCGGATGACTACAAAGAAACACACATGAGGTCTCTCTTCTAAGACAAGGATGGAGTCATTTGACACGATCCCCTGGCAGTGATGGCCACAGGTTTAAAACTCGACACCGAAAGTGCCCTGCTCGAATACATCTTTCTAGAGGCAGAAATTTAGCCTCTGGCAAGCTAGTATTTTGAAATGAGTAGTAGGCTAGAGTGGAGTTCACAGCAAGAAGTTTAGTACCTTTCGGGGGGTGGGGGGGGGGCACTGGGCCACACCTGGCAGGCAGTGCTCAGCATCTAGGGGCTAGTCCCAGCAGCACTAGGGCACCATGTGATGCCAAGCCCTGACCCTGGGCCCCCTGCGTGCAACGCCTAGTGTCAGCTAATTCTGCTCTCTCCAGCACCAACTCCTGATTTCAAATTAACTCAGTTAACAGAGTTAATCTTTAATTTTATCAGGTTACCCAGACGCATGGAGGAAGGGAAGAAGGGCTCTGTGCCCTCCATACTGTGCAGAAAGAAGAATTTGGTGAAAGGGACATTTCACTCTCTGGGAAGAAAGAGACTGCTCAATAAATGGTATTTAAACAACTGGCTCTTCAGTTACTGCCATGCGCCACTCATAAAAACCAATTCCAGGGCCAGAGATAGAAAAGGGAGTAAAACCCCGTTCAATACCCTGCACTACGTATGGTCCCCCAGGACTCCTGAGCTCAGAGTCAGCAACAGCCCCTGAGCACCACTGGGTGCTGCACACCCCCACCCCGCCAAAAATACAAATCCTTTAAAGGTGAACCCAGGAAGGACACTTCACCTCCCAAACTAAGCGCTCACCTCCCAGATGAATGGGATGATCGACATTCATCCATTTGGATTTGGGCAAAGCCACCAACACCCCTTTCTCCCTCTTCATCAGCTGCATGGTGATGGTATCACCGACGACATACTGCCGTGATTCTGTGGCAACAACACTGGAACATGGACATTTAGATGCAGCAAAGAATTAGCAGAGGCGGGGTCACCTCTAGTCAGTTTCTCAATCTCACCTCTTGAGATCTTTCTTATGCACAGAACTATAGCAGATGGGACATTTACTCCAAGTCTTCTCACTCAATGAGAGATAGTGCAAGATGCAGGCCCAGCAGAAGATGTGTCCACAACGGGTGATCTTGGCTGCAGTAGGTGGATATAGGCATATGGGGCAAGATGGCACTTCATGGCTACAAATGCGCTGCAACAGAAGACCGCAAGGTTCACTACTTTCAGCACTGACACGGGACTGGCAACGCTTCGCCCCTCTAAGCGACTCAACGCATCAGAACTGTTCAACAACGTAGCTATGCAGAGGACAGGATTTTAGGAAAACAGAATCACGGTTTAACAGAACCGGGGTGGGGGACAGGAGCGAAACCGGGGGCTTTGGTGGTGGGAAATGTACACTGGTGAAGGGAATGATGTCGAACTTTATATGACTAACACCCAACCAAGAACAACTCTGTAACTGCATATCTCACTGTGATTCAATTTTGTAACAGTAACAACCAAAAAAAAAAAAAAAAACAAAAAACCAAAAACCAAACCACCACCTACAGGGTTGGAGGGATAGAACAGTGAGTAGGGTGCTTGTCTTGCATGTGGCTGACGTGGGTTCCCTGGCACCATATATGGTCTCCCAGAACACCATCCCGGAGCACCTCTGAGTGACCTAAACACACAAACTACAGAGCAGATATTTTTTGTAGTTATTTTACTGAAGAGAAAAGCATGGGTCAGAAAAGAGAAAAGAGAAAAACGTGTCCTCGTAAACTACAAGCTCGTGGGTTCTATTTCTAGTGCAAACACCACCTACAGACCCTTCCCCCATCACGGGATGATCCTTAAGATATGTATGTGGGAGCGAAGAAGGAGGGGAGAGGGGGAGAGGGAAGGGGGGAGAGGCAAGGAAGGGAGAGAGATCAAGGGGGAGAGAGAGAGATCACCCAGGGTACATATATGCACAAAGACATAGGAAAAAATCTAGATATAATTTGCCAGTGATATTTTGGGGAGGGGGCACGGAGGGGGTGGGCCATACCTGGAGATGCTTAGGGGCTACTCCTGGCTCTGTACTCAGGAATCATTCCTGGCAGTGCCAAGGGGGCCATATGGGACCTCAGGGACTGAACCTGGGTTGGTCATATGCAAGGCAAGTGTCCGACTTGCTGTACTATTGGCCTGGTCCATTTACCAGTAATTTCCTAATCAGTTTCAGTGGGTTTTGTGTTCCACGAATGCCCAGCAGCTTCTCCTCGGCCTCCCTTCTCAACTCATTTTGAGTATCTTCCGCGGTGGAGGATGTGGGGGGGTCGCCATTCTGAAACATGGCCTACATCAGCCCTGGGAGCGAGGAAGGGAGACGCAGGCTATCTTGAGAGCCTGACTCCAACAGAACACAAATGCAGCAGCGGGTCTGAGAAGGACAGTGGGGTGGGGTGGCTGTTCATCCGTCATGAGCTGAGGCCTAAATTAAAACTGACTCCCAATGGAGGCCGAAATTGAATGCTGATTTTCCCTGGCTACCGTGGAACAGGCAGAGGTGGTAGGCAGGACGACTGCTTATGCTTGTTACCTGTTTTTGTACCACACCCAGCATTGCTCAGGGGTCGCTCCTGACTCCGCACTCAAGAATTACACCTGGTGGTATTTGGGGGACCATAAGGGATGCCGGGGATCAAACGCAGGTCGGCCGCAAGCAAGGCAAATGCCCTGCTCACTGCTCTGGCCCAGGACAACTGCTTTTACCTTCTGGTTTCTTTTTTTTTGTTTCTGGGACATACGCGACAATGCTCAAGGGTAACTCCTGGCAGTGAACTCAGGGATCACTCCTGGCAGGCTCAGGAGATCACATGGGGTGCCGGGGATCGAACCTGGGTCAGCTGCATGCAAGGCAAACGCCCTATCCACTGAACTATCGCTGCAGCCCCTGCTTTTTTATCTTCTGATCGATGTCCTCCAAACACCCCCATCCTGCAAGTCAGTGAGAGAGTGCACAAAATCAACTCCAGAAGAAACCAGAGAGGGAAATGCCCGCTTTCATGCAGAAAGGGTCCTGGCAGTGGAGGCGGCCAACAGCTATTGTGCCGACACGGCCCCTTGCTTCAGTACTCGCTCCCACAAAACTCACACGCTGAGCCCGGCTACTCACCACTTGTTCCACAAAGTCCCAGTTGACTAAGGTATCAGGATCAGCAAAATGATCCGTGTAGTCTTGGTCTTCAGACACCACAAACTGGCAGCTAGAACCAGGGAAAGAGATGAGAGAAAGGCTGGCTGTCGGAATCCAGCAAGTGCTCCACAGAAAAGCCAGGAGCTTTTGCACTTCGAAGTCAAGTTAGCCGTCTGGGTCTGTAAAACCCAATCAGGACTCCTGCCGCAGAACCGAGTTCTGGCTCTGGAGGAAATCCACAGGCTCAGCGGAGGGAAGACGAAACCCATTTGTTCCGCTTCCAAGCCCACCAGCTGCCTCTCCTGATCGAAAATTAACTAATGATGGCTTCATCAACCAGCGCGAAGTCAGATTTCCCCCCTCGACCCCAGAAACTCCAGAGCATGCCTTGTCTGAAAGGGAGCAGGAAAGGAAAAGGTCCTGCGCGTCGTCTGCGGTCCACGGTACCCGACTACAAAATGGTTAATCTGACACGAGGTCAAGTCACACACTGAAAATGGGCGACAGAAGGTAATAGCTTTGAGCAAAAGTAAGTCGAGCTCTTCAACCTGTCATTCAATTCTCCCTAAATAATTGTTCCCTTTTTTCCCCTGAAGGGGATGCTTGAGGCTGCTCTTGGGATCAAACCTATGGCTCCCACAGGCAAGCCTGTGCCCCACCCCTCCAAGCAATCTCCCTGGCACACCGATTTCCTGTAGAGAGGAGAAACTGAAATCTCAAAAAGGGGTAGTTAAGTTACCCCGGGCCAAAGCACAAAACATCACAAAACTTAGGGTCAATTTCAAAGCAAACGCTTTTGTTACCTTATCAGGGTAACACAGCATTATTTAAATCCTTTTTCTTTTCCCTTTTCCTTTTTTTGGGGGGGGCGGGGCGTTCCCTTAATCCCAAATTTTGTTTTTTCTTGGTTCCCAGGGATCAAACCCAGGGCTTTACACATACATAAGCTACCACTGAGACTGACCCAAGCATTCTCATCTTAAGCACCAAGTTCACTTAGTAAATGGGTTTTTAACACTCATGAAAGAAAAAAAATAAAAAAGAGAACCAGATTAACTCCCTTGCACCCCTCTACCACAGCAGTTAAACGGCAGCCTCTGCTTGAGCCCGAGACACAGCACTGTGGGCAGGGCGCTTGCCTTGCACATAGCTGACCCAGGTTGAGTCCCATACCCCAAAGAGCCTCCCAAGCTGCACCAGGAGTGACCCCTGAGCGGAGCGCCAGAAGTAAGCCTTGAGCATCACTGGGGATGGCCCCCAAACCAACAAAATTTTAAAAATGAAGGAAGCCTCTTTGTAGCACAACTGCAAAAAGAAACTCAACTTCCGTTTCCCCCGAGGAGGCCTGTAAAAATACTCACTTGGCCTGTAAAAAGAGTTCCTTATTAAAAGGCTTATGTCCCCACTTGTTCCTTTTCCCCCAGGTGCCGTGTCCACTGCCTTCAAAGTGACCTGCCTGGCCACGGGGTTCAAATGTGAAATTCAACAAGTGGTTCAGGTTGATCTTCTTAGGACCAGAGAACTGGGCAGGGCTAAACTCTGCCCGTTGAGCCTCTGCTACCTAGAGAAAATAAAAACGACTCAGATCATTTTGACAGTGATGGACAGCAGAGAGCAGCACAACCCTTCCACCTACAGTGTTTACAACAGGAATGAAGACTGAATGGTTTGGGGCTGAAGGACAGTCCAGTGAGTAGGAAATTTGCCTTGCACACAGTCAGCCCAGGTGCTATCTCTGGCATCCCAGGTCCTATCTCTGGCATCCTGTATGGTCATCGAAGCCCCGCCAGGAGAAACTCCTGGGTGAACAGCAAGGAGTAACCCCTGAGCAGCACAAGATGTGGTTCAAAAAATTTAATTAGGAAATAACAACAGCAAACGAAATGGCTTAAAGGCAGCCAATGCAATGGCATACAAAATCGAAATGGGTCAGAGAGGGAGAGAAAAGCGCCGATCCCATGAGGCTGCTTCGCCCGCCCCGCCAAATGACAACATCAAGGATGAAAGCTAGCACGGACTCCTCTACACATCCTGATGCGCAGATTTACCAACTGGATCCCTCTACAGGCCCGGGGTTCACTCCTAGAAGTTACTTGTACTTGGCTCCTTTCTAACAATGGTAGTCGCCAAAGTACAACGTGGAGGGGTTTCAGTCTTCAGGATTCACTCACTGCAGCTTATTAATTAAAACACACAGACAAATTGCTTGTTTCCAGGGCCAGGTACCAGAGGTAAGGGGCTTGCCTTGCAAGCAGTCAACCTGAGTTCAGTCTCCAGCACAAGAAAAGGTCCTCAATCCTCCCAGGATGGGAGAAGCATGCTGAAAGTAGACGATAAGACCAAACAAGACTGCCACCCACTGCCTCTTTTGCAAACCACAACACCCAAAAGGAGAGAGAGAACAAAAGGGAATGCCCTGCCACAGAG
>JAOXYA010014246.1:0-13826 GCA_028565675.1 Sorex palustris | reverse complement strand
ATGACTGAGACCTAAACCTGAAAGCTTTGTAACTTTTCCCACAGTGATTCAATAAATAAATAAATAAATAAATAAAATATACAATGTTTCAACATCAGTCCCTTGGGGTGTCCACCACCCTCCATCGCTCTGCTAGTGGATGAACAGAGCTGAAGCAGGGTTACCACACAGGGTTACAGGATGAAGAAATAAGAGGGAAGAGTGATGTTGGGGCACAGAGAGCCCTCACTTTGCACTACACTTCATATTTATTGCTATAAACCTAAAATCATTAATAAGCAAGCCGGTGTTCTATAGACACTTGCCATCTGTGCTAATCCAACCAGGTTAGGCATTCTACTACCAGAGGGCCTCTGCACTTCTGGACAGACAGGGCAAAAGTGTCGAACGGGGCTTATCTCTGGAAGAACGCAGGACTAAGGCAGCTCCAGGACCCCTCCCCAGTGGCTCTCTGTCTTGCACAGTGGGGCCTCCTGTGAGAGTCCTGCCCTCCTCAACCTATGACTCAACCCTTTGCTCCCACATCTCTCGCTTTGCATCTTGCAGCCTCCTGCAGCTGTCACTCACAATGCACTTGGGCATTTTCCAATTCCTTGAGCTGTGCGGTTCGGCTGTTTATGTGGCCTTCCTCCTTTTCTTCCTGATGACTGCTTACAAAAGCTATAAACTTTCCTCCTCACTCCACTTTCTGCTGTTTCTACAAGTTCTGGCTCATTTCCTATTCTTATTTGTTTCCAGGAATCTTTTGATTTTCTCTCTTATTTCTTCTTTGACCCACTACAGGAGGGCATAAAAGAGTAACGAGGGCCCAGGGCTCAGAGCCCAGAGCAGTGGCCAAACAGTTCACGGTGCTGTGGGTGCTGGCCATGGTCCTGAAAATGCTGTTCTCTGTCCACGAAACCCGAGACAAACTCACACGTGAGTACTCTGATGAGAGGTGCTGCAGGGAGTGATAGGACGGGAGGGGCCGGGAGCCCCCGGCTCAGGATAACTGTGGGCTCGGGAAAGGGGTCAGGTCACCTGTGAGCAACAACTTTGTCCACAGAAGCACAGTTTGTGTCCAGAGCATGCATCCACCACCCATAGTCCAGGCCAGGAAAGAGGCTCCGAGAGATGACACTGACTGGAGGCCCCCTTCCCCAGGTGGAAAATGAGCCCCCAACCCTGCCTGCCTGGCCAAAGGCATAGTCTGCCTGTGGCTCTTGACCCTTTGTTTAGAGCTTCTTCGTGGGGTGCTGGAGGTTTCGGGGATCTGGCACATTTGTGAAAAGAGAAGTCTCACTCCAGGGACATTTCAAATCACAGATGCCCTGTCACTCTTTGCCTTGTGGCTTTAGGTGGGCTTCCCCCCACCTCTTGGAGAAACTGGTTAAGGTTTTCCTTCAGAGATGGAATGACAGATTGATAGATAGATTTTTTTGTTTGGGGACATGGCTGGCGGCTGGCAGCGCTGAACGATTTCTCACTCCTGCCTCGGGCTCCAGGCCTTGCTCCTGGCAGGACTCAGGGGACCCTATGAGGTGCCAAGGATTAAACCAGGGTCTCCCACACGCAAGGCAAGGTCTTCCAGGTGAGTTAGCTCTCCAGACCCTGGAGCTCAGGTCTGGTCGGGTTTTCTACTCACAGGCTTCCCCTGAGATGAAGAATGAGGACAGGCAATGTGGAGAGAAGGAGGTTCTGGGGTGTTTCCAGTTGCTAGTGAAGCCCCAGGTGGGTGTGGGTGGACCAGGGCAGGTAACACTGCATGGGAACATGTGGGTTCTGGACATGAGCCTGGGCTGGCCGAGTAGGAGTGCCCACATGTGTGGAAGGACACAGACGCAGCTGAGGAGGAATGAGCCCAGGCTCTTCTTTATATTCTCATCATCTGAAATAAAATGGAAACTTTGGGACGAAACACTGATGGTAAACTTGGCATCTGGGTGTAGGTGCCAGTGGGGAGGTGTGGACGTGGGAGTCCACATCATCAGGGGCTGTGGGCGGGCGGGCTAAGGAGCTGGTGACTGAGGGCCGCAGGGACTGCCAGCCCAGAGTCTCACTGGAACATGGGACAGATGGGAACGGGGCTTCTCTGGTGGCTGCTGGGAGCCGGTGGGGGACAGCAGACCACAAGGCAGTAGGTTTTAGGGTGAAGCGGACGACCAGGATCCACCATGGCCCTTCCCAGCCCCGCCTGAGCATTCAGGTAGGAGGAAACCCTGAGAATAGTTAGGGGTGACCCAAGAAATGAAAACAGAAGACACCTCTTCTGCACATGCTCTGTTCTTCTTGGGGCACTGGGCTGTGTGGCTGCTGAGAAACTGCTCCTCTCGGGCACAGCCGGCAACTCTCTCAGGGCACAGTCTCCACCCTTACCCCAGGCCCACTGGGTGGCCAGGCTCCCACTTTGGTCTTGGCATGACCCCTGGGCAGGCAAATCCATCACTCGGGACTCACAACTCCTGGATGCGAGGACATGTCCAGGACCAGTTCTTGTCCACCCCCTGGGTGCAATCTATCCTGGATGGGAATGAGCCAGACCCACTCCTTCAGCTGGGCCCCTCGCCTGTCATTGACTATAGGTTAAATCCTAGAGAATGGAGGTTGCTTGTACTGTATTTTCCATGAAAATGGAGCCAATAAACCCAGGACACCCAACTCCAGGATGTTGCAACCCTCATGGCCTCGATGTGGAGCCCAGACCCCTTGTCCCCACCATTAGGAGCCATACATCTCAGCTCCCCCTGGAGCTGAGGAAGGTGGGAATGGGATGTGGGACCCTGGAGGGGACACAAAGACCCCCCAGACTGTGAGCACTGCCCATGCAGTGGGAACTGGGGTCCTGTATCTGAGCCCCTGCTTTCCACCAGAGCACACCTTGGCCATGTGCAAATACAGGATCTGATTTTGAGTTTCCTACTGGTTGCCAGCTCCTAGAGTTCCTAAACCCCTGTCTTTTGGGTGGAGGGAGGGATGACGCAAAGATGGGGAGAGAAAATGGGGGATGAGGGCTGGAAGATTGGCCTGCGGAGGTGTTGGCCTTGCACACACCATCTGGGTTAAATCCCTGCCCCATATGTGGTTCTCCAAGCCCCATCAGGAGTGAGCTCTGAGCACAGAGCCCAAAGTAAGCCCTGAGCACTGCCAGGTATTCACCTACCCCCAAAAAGGCACAAGTCCATTGTTGGACACTGAAGTCACACTTGGTGGGTGGGAGCTGAGTGACCTCCAGCACGGAGGTTTGCTATACCAGCCTATACCAGTGCTCATGATGCTGCGAGCACTCATGTCTGAGCCTCACTCCTGGCTAAAAAGGAGCACCTTGATGAGGGTAAACACGCCAGCAGGGTTTCAGTCTCAATGCGGCTCTAATACCACTGCTCCCTGAGTTGGCGTGGTCCTAAGCCACAGTGTTGCAGACTCCTTGGAGAGACTAAGCTTCTCATGGCACTCACTTCCGTGCAGAACCTCATTCATCCGCATAGGACCTCATGATTTCTGTATCAGATACCATGATTTCTGTATGGGATCCCATGATCTCTGTATAAGATCCCACGATCTCTGTATAGGATCCCATGATCTCTGTATAGGATTCATAGTCTCTGTAAAGGATTCCATGATTTCTGTATAGGAACCCATGATCTCTATACAGGATCTCGTGATTTCTGTATAGGATCCCATGATTTCTGTATTGGATCCCATGAGCTGCAGAATCTCAGGGTGTGCTAAGCCCAACAAACGGTAGTATAGCCACACATGACCAGGGCAGGGATCACTCTGGTGGAGGTAGGGCAAATGAAGCACACCCAGGAGGGTCTCACCTTCAGCCCCATCTGGAAGGGGCTCATATCTCAGCCTGACCAACTTTGTCTTGGCCCCATCGAGTAATCTCAGAACCTCGGCTCTGTCTTGAGAGGCCCCATCCTTCAGTTTCCAGCAGCTGGACAGCCCAGCAGGTAGACAGCTCAGAGCAAGGCCCCCAAGGGATTCACGAGACTGAATGTCCAATGCTCCAGATGGTGGCAGTGAACAGTTTCCAGAAGGTTCTGGTTCTGTGCCATTGCACCCTGTGGCTCAGGGAGTAGGAGCCGGTGGCCCGTGATACAGTCAGGGAATGTTGTCCCCAGGTCAAGCTGGAAGCTGCCACTCCAGACGCCGACAGTACAGAGAGCCCAGAGTGAGCCATGCTGCGGCGCAGTAGTCTGGAGCCTACAGCCTGGTGTGTTGGCAATGGGAAATCACCACAGTCCTGGAGACCAGCCTGGCAAGCACCGTGAGCAGGTACTTGTCACTGCAACCACAGTCCCTGCCCAACTCACTTGACTGCACTGCCACTTCGAGTGCCAGACACCAGCACCTGTGAACCCAGCACAGCCCTGGCACCTAGACCTCAGTGCTGTGGTAGCTGCAGAGCACAGGAATCACGAATATGTTCTCACCCAGGTTTATGTAAACCAGAACCGCAGGTGCAAGCTGACCTGGTCAACATTTCCGAAATCCTCATTAGGCATCTGTGGCCTCCAGAAGTCCATAGGTATATTAGGTCAGTAGCAGTAAACTAATCCCAGAAACTCGGTATTGTGTACAGGAGCCCATTACCCCTGGAACTCAGACCTTCACCTCTTTTTCCCGTGAGGCACCAGGAATAATGAAAAAAAGGCATTCAGCCACAAAAACAGATGGGGGTAAAAGCTCAAGAAAGTTCTCAAGTTCATGAGAAAGTTTGATGCTTCAGAGGGTAATTCTGGAGACACAGTGCTCTCAAATGTTCCCTGAACCGAGATCAATAAATCCCAAGGAGGAAAATATGAGGGAAATGAATAATTCATTGAGACAATATAAGAGATAAGTAATAGAATAGGAGAGCTCATCAGGGGATGGAAGAGGCTGAGAATGGCACCAGTGACCAAGACACAGTGCTCAGGACATCACCAGCAAGGAGCAGGCAATAGGAAAGAGACCAAAAAAGAGTAAAGGCCATGTAAAATATTTAATTAACAATAAACAGTAAGAGAAGCAGTCTTTGAATTATAGGTATCCTAAAAAAGAAGGAAAGAAAAGGGAGAAGAATGGTTTGTGGAAGAGATAATAGCTGAGAATTTACCCAGGTTGAGGAAAGACCTGTGCACCATAGGAAGCCCCAGTGGGCCAGCAAGAAAGGACCCAGGACTCTGCTCCTCGGAATCTACTCTCAAAACACACACGCATTCTTTCGGAAAGATGTGTACACACCAATACCCATTGGAGTGTTTGGTACGGTAGCTAGGACATGAAACCACAGTGGCACAAGGACAGATAAATGGATAAAGATGCTGTGATACACACACACACACACACACACACACACAAATATGATGTGAATAGAAGGAAAGATAAAGTCACAGTTTGCTGAAATCCGAATGGAAATGGGGGGGTATCACATTGGGCAAAAAAAGAGTTCGAAAGACTCATTTATCTGTGGCACACAAAGAGAAAAAACAAGGTAATAGTGCCAAGCAATGAGAAACCCTTGCCTTTAGATTGATAAATGCAAACTAGCAAGCAGAGAGGAGGAGAACAAGGGATGGAGTGGGAACACGGTATCAGGCAACTCAGTGTTGGTGAAGTGAATTGTTAACATGACTATTACACTGTTATCTGAAGCACAAGAAAAAATGATTTAAACCAAAAAAAAAGTAAGGAAAGAAAAACCTCTCCAAACTCTGACTCAGAGAAACCTGAAAATCACAGGAGGCAACAGTAAGACAAACATTACTTGGCACATAAATAAAGCACCCAACTGGCTTTCAGGAAGGTGCAGGGGATTACACCTCAGAAGGTACAACTTTCCAAGAAGTCAGGAGCCCGAACTTTCACCTCAGGGAAGCCCTGTCTGTGTCCTGCTCTGGACTCCTGTAATGTTAAATTCCTCAATGTGGTCTGGCCACATATGACCTCATCACATCTGCACCCCTCATCCAAACCCAGCGTGCCCTGAGTGAGGATAGACCAGCCGGTGGGGGGTGAGGGAGGATGTGGGTTTTGGTGACTGACCCATAGGTAAGAGATGTGTCCCAGGCTGGGTGTGCTGAGCAGGAAGCTGGCAACAGAATAAGACCCCCACCAACGGCTACTTTGGAGCCTTGGGATTGTGGCTTTCCCGTGGAGGCCACCTTTATTCTACCTGACTGTCCATCTGGCACAGGGCCAAGCGAGGGCCTGGTGGGGCATGGCCGGCCGGCGGCCTCTCCCGGTAGTGCCAGCCCCACGTTAGCTCTCTCAGCTTGGTGCCAGATGCATGGATTGTTCTCGGATCAGGGGGTGGAGCTGCCGGCAGAGGGGGTGGCCCCCAGCACATCTACTCCTGAACTGTTTGTCCTGGCTGATGTCCCCTGGGACACTGAGCCCCACTGGGCAGCCCCTGGGATGGAGCTGGCTGTTGAACTCTGGACTCGGGTCCCTGCCCTGTTCTGTGCATGCTGAAGGGGAGTGTCTGGGTTGGGGTCTCCCTATTCTCTCTGGGACCCACACTCAGATCCTCCTTCCCCTGAGGCAGGTGGGGGACATCCTAAACTCTCCACAAGCCATATCTGTCCTCAAGATAACACCCTACCCAAGCCATTAGCCCCCAGGTCACTAAATGTGTGTGATGTTGATATCAATATACCAATGTGCACATAGGGATTGCTCAGGAACACTCTAGAAGGTGAAGGTTCTCTCTAGGATCAGGAGGAAACCACACGGTTGGGGGTGGGAACCCTGAGGTTGCAGCAGAAGCAGGTGACAGCAGCTCGTAGGAGAGCAGGACCTGTGGACCCCAGGGCCAGTCCAGTGATGCCACTTCACAAGGCCTCTAGCCTGTGACGCGCCCTCTTTGACCCAATGACACTCTTAGAAAGCCAAATCCTTCACTAGCCTCATCAGTAAGCCCCAGGGTCCCATGACCCTCTGCCCCCACTCAGCTGAGTGGTCCTGGTCCTACACCTCAATGAAAGTGATGGCCAAAGCACAAGGACAGCCCACAGACAGGGGGAAATTATTTGCCCGCCATACATCCAACAAAGGGTTAGTATCCAGGATGTGTAACACACTGGTGGAACTCTGCCCCTCCCCCCAAAAATATAATACAACTCCAACTCTATCAAAAAATGGGAGAAGAGATGAACAGGAACTCCTTCACAGAAGAAAATACAAGTGGCCACAAAGCATATGAAAAAACGCACCATACACTAATCATCGGGGAGATGCAAATCAAAACAACGGTGGGCGATTATCTCACATCACAGAGAGCAGCGCTCACAGAAAGAACCTCCACCAGGGCTGATGAGGACGTGGGGGAGGGGCCGTCATTCAGGGCTGTCTCCCTATCCAGGACTTTTGGAAAACAATGTGGACATTCCTCAAAGCACTAGAAACTGAGCTTCCAAATGACCCCGCTATTCCACTCCTGGGCCCAAAAGCACAAAACAGAAAAGCCATCGACACTCCCATGCTCACTACAGCATGGCTCACAGGAGCCAGGTACTGGAAACAACCCAAATGCCCATGAACAGATGAATGGATAAAGAAACTATTCCACATACAAACAATGGAATATACACAGTCTTAAGGTAAACCCATGCCAGTTGCTGCAATATGGATGGGTCTGGAGAGTGTCTTGTGGAGTGAAATTAGTCAGAGGGAGAGGAACGGACTCTCATATGTGGGATATAAAGAAAACTTGTAGGGGAATATCAAATCCCCAACGGCAATAGAAGTGAAGAACAGAACTGGTCTTCAGTAGGAAGCTTGGCACTGGGGCAGGTGAGTGGGGTTGGTCAGGGAAGGGGACACTGTGACAATATGGGAGGGGGAAGTTTCAGAGGCAGGTGGGGGGATGGCAGGGGGCTGGGAGCACTGGTGAAGGGTGTTGGAAAAATATACACCTGATACTCAATCACAAATATCTCTGTAACTTTATAATTCATAGTAATTCACTTCAAAAAGTAAAGGATGTGGACGGTCTTCACACAGCCCCTCTGGCCATGCCCCCTACAGACACCCACGCAGGCTCACTCTGGGTGCTGGGACTCAGATGAAACACCTGGGCTGGGCGCCAGTGGCTGACGCCTCTCAGCAGACCCTCTTGGCCATGCTCCCTGCCTGGAAGGGATCCCAAGTCTGCTCAGGCCCCGTGGCTCCTCTGTCATGAAGTCAGTCACTCTGGGATTCCAGCCAGCAACCAGCACCTGCGGCCGAGATGCCATTCTGTGTTGGCCCCTCACTGCCTCTGCTCTACGGTCATCTCCACGACCTCTGAACAACAGGAAGCAGAAGGAGAAGGTGGCCACCACCTCTCTTCACGAGGTTCCTGACAAAAATATTGAGGAAACAACAGGGAAGCTAAAGAGGTGAGGGACTTAAGGATTAAATTTCACCCAGAGAGAGGATACATAAGATAATTTCTGAAGATCCCTTGCAGAAATATTTGGGAACAAAATATTCTGTTCACAGGAAACTCAACCATCAGGGCTCACCCTTGCAAATGACTTTGCAAAGCTGAGAGTAGTTTTGTTCTGGCTTTATGGGCGCTTCTGGGAAAAGACTGGCAAGAAGAAACTGAGGTTCTTATCAATATTTGTTGACAAATTTACTTATAGCTGTAAGCTGGTCTGTGAGGCCTCAGTACAAGACGCCTCTGTCCCCTTCCCTGGGGACAATCTCCCGTGACTTTTTATGTCCTCATAACTCTGGAATAGTAAACTTTATTCCACCAGTCACCGTGTCCAAATATTCTTTTGTATTTGCTCACCCAATATCATACTTGGTTTATCAATAATGACAATCCCTTGTCTGTCCAATCACCTGTTAATTTCAGAACATCTTGAACTAATTGCTTGTGATCTGCCTTTTGTGTTGGGTGAACAGGATGTAGAAGGTGACGCGGCAGCACTAGAGACAGAGCAATGGATTTCATCAGCTCACCTACAAAGCGGAGCTGGAGGCAGCAGCCCCCTGCTGCCCAGGGCTCACACAGAGCTCTGCTGTCACACTGCCAGCCTCAGCGTCCCTGACTGTCCCCTAGCACGGGCAGGACAGGCCTCAGGGGCCCTGTGTTGGCTCAGGCCAGGATGGGGCGTGAGGATGGGACTGGGGTGAGGAAGGTCCCGAATGGGGAAGGGGCCCGGCCCACAGCAGTGTGTGAAGGAGACTCTGGGCCCTAAGTCACCCTAAGGGGAGGCAGGGGTCGGAGGGGAGGGGTCACAGTACACAGGGGGCAGCCCAGAAGGAGCATGGAAATGGGGGTCTGTGAGGGGCCCAGAATTTCCAGGGTAGAAGCAGAGCAGGATGGAGCTCAGTGAACGGCTCCCTCTGCCTGTCGCTCATTTGCAGTGGGAATCAGCGATGCTTGGGCAGACGCTGTGTCCGTTCCCGGGAGAAGGCTCCCCGGAGCCCTGGCTAGTGAGGGTCCTGCTGCAGGGCTGGCAGGTCAGTCAGGAGAGTGTGGCAGGGGCCTGCAGCCTCCAGGGCACTGAGCAGATCCTCACTTGCCGTGTGACCCCAGACAACAGCCACTGCTGGGCCGCAACATGGCTGACAGGGCAGCCCACACCCATGCCGCTCTGCGCCCGGCATAGACAGCACACACGGTGTCTGCCCAGATGGCGGGACCCAGGGCCAGTGGCATCGGCCGGCTTGTGGGGCTGGAGCCCTCATGGCACCACTGGCAAAGGTTCCCAGCGAGTGTTCTCTGGGACACTCAACGGAACTGGCAGACGCGGCACCATGGGCTGCTCCGGCAGTGGCATCCAGGCAGGAAGGGACCAGCAGGTCAGCAGCTGGCTGGGTCACACTCCTCAGGAAAACCGGACTGCCACAGGGAGGAAGGGACTGGGCTGGCACTGGGCACCGAGGGGCCCCTTACCTCCTCGGCTCCCACCCTGAGAGCCCCTCACGCCCTTGGCTCCCACCCTAAGGGGGCCCGGGAGCGGTGGGAACACTGAACCTCTTCTCGGGGCTCCAGTGTCTGGTGGCCATACTCTGGGGTGTCAGGAC
This sequence comes from Sorex palustris, assembly GCA_028565675.1. Classification (NCBI taxonomy): domain Eukaryota; kingdom Metazoa; phylum Chordata; class Mammalia; order Eulipotyphla; family Soricidae; genus Sorex; species Sorex palustris. Next base: position 3,833 of record JAOXYA010014246.1, on the reverse strand, counting down.
CACACACCCCACACCTCTCTCCTCATCTCCCAGTGCCCATCCAGTCATAGATGAGCCCATCACTGCCCACAGGAGGTCAGTGTGACCGAAGGAAAAGACCAGAAGGAGAACAGACCCTAATTCCAGAAAGGCTGGGACCCCTGAGTCCCTCACACTGGCCAGGGCAGTGGGGGGCTGAGGCCTGGCCTTTCAGGCTCCGACCCTCTGAGCCTGCCTCTCCTCTGGAACACGGGTCACTCTCCTCTCAGTGACCCGCTTCTCCAAATAAGTGTCCATTGACTGACTTAGAGATGGGAAGTCGGGCAAAGCTGAAGGCACTTTCCCTGTGTGCAGCTGTGTCTCTGGCCTAGAACATTCTGGAAAGACCCCAGGTCCCCGTCATCAGGACTGGACTGACAGCCTGAGGCGTAAGGTGTCCTTCAGCCTGTGGGGGGGAGAGTGAGCGTCCAGCCTGCGAGCAAACGTGGCTGTCCCACAGAGAGAGGACAGGATACCCACAGAGGGGCCCAGAGCCCTCCTGCTCAGTGCCTGCAGGCTGAGTGGATGGGCCTGGCTGGGTCAGCCAGCAGAGCTGGGGGACAGCTGCCCTCAGCACAGGCTGGGGCTTGTGGGAGGAGCCATGGGCGGGGCTGAGGGCAGGGCTGGCCAGACACCGGCCCCAGCCTGGACACGCGGGCATAAACAGGGCCAGGCCGGGCCAGTGCCAGGCCACCATGGACGGCAGAGCGCTGGGGGTGCTGGGCCTGGCGCTAGCCTTGGTGGCCTCCGGCTCAGCCTGGCACGACTATGATCTATGTGAGTATCTGACTTCAGGGAGGGCCGGGGGCAGCCGGGAAGCAGCCCAGGGGGAGATCCGGGTCCGGGCTCAGGGTGTCTGTGGGCTGGAGTGCAGTTTCTGCTCAAAGCACCCATGGGACCCCACTTCAACACCAGGAGCTGAGGCCCGATAGCTGACCACCAACCCAAGACCCCTCCTGGCCAGTGTGGAAGTCACTTGCCCAGCCGAGTCGGCCTGACTGGCTGCAGAGACTTCCCTGATGCGCTTAGTGATTTGCTAGAATGTTCCGCATGCCCTGGGCGTCCTTATGGCTCTGGGCACCCAGCAGGGCAGGGGGTGTTTTTTTTGCCTGGAGCAGGCGCCCGTGACACTTTGCTCTGCAGCTTCAGGCCTGGGTTGCCGTTCAGGTGGGAGATTCGGGGTGGGGTCACCAGGTCCCCCCGCAGGGTGGCAGGCAATGCCCCCTCCCAGTGCTTGTGGGAATCTCCCTAAAGCCCCCTTAGCAGGGACCTCCAAGCTCACAGGGACCCTGCCCTGCCTCCCAGAGCTCAGGCCCCATGAGCCCCCAAGAGGAGTCTGGACCCCGGTGAGGGGAGAGGATGGGCAGGGCAGAGTGGAGGGGCCGGGGTGTGTTCAGCTCTGAGGGACCCCAGGGAAGGGCGGGTGGGGCGGGTGACACCGAGGAGGGCATGAGCCTGGGCGCCTGGTGTGAGAGGCGAGATGGGGAGGGGCAGCCTGGGCTCCTGGCCTGCGAGGAGAGTCAGTGAGGGTCAGTGCAGGGACCCTCGCCTGGTCTGGGGGTCCCCACTGTCCCTGGGTCCCACCTACTGGAGAACCCAGAGACTGAACTGTGGGTGCTGGGTTGGGTCAGGGGGCCCAGGTGTGAGCCCAGGGAGCTGCCCCGCAGCCGCCTCAGTTTTCCCTGCAGAGCCATGGGCTGCCAGCTCTGAGGGCATCAAGGCGGGTGCCCAGCCTCGCGCCCCTGACCGACTGCTTTGGCACAGTGAGGGAGGGGTGCAGCCTGGAGTATCAGTCCCGGAGACCCTGCATACCCGGCGTGCCCAGGATGAGGGAGAAGTTCTGCAGGAACTTCGGGTGCTGCTGGGACCCCGTGGCCCCGTCTAACACGCCCAACTGCTACAATCAGAGGGACAGGAACGACGATTCTCTGCTCATAGCCCATCCTGGTGGGTCCGGGCTCTCGGGGAGGACGCCCCACAGCCAGGGGGTGGCGCTAGACACATGAGCAATCTTCTCCAGGAAGTGTTCAAACTGGACAGACCAGGGGACCAAGGGGGCGGCGCCACCACCAGAATGACACCAGAGAGGCTGTCCTGGCCTGGCCCATAGCCACGTAGGGGGACAGGGACCCCGAGAGCAGGAGACCCTTGGGGAGAGGCTGGGATGGTTGCAGGCCACAGGACAGTGCCCACTCGAGAGGGCCCGCCTTAGCGGTGGGCTGTGCCCAGGTTCCCCTCCCCTCCCGCCATCTGCCAACGCCCACCCTCCGTGGGCATGCCTCAAGCCTCCCCCAGCTAGGGGTGACCGCTGACCTGGGGAGTGACCCCCTCACAGGCGAATGGTTTGTTTGCAGCCCTGAGAGGGCAGAGTGACGTCGCGCTGCTGGGCCCGGACCCCTTCCCGTGAAACTCCCTGGATGCCTGCCCCCACCTGCCACTTGCCCTTGTCGCTGAGGGCAGTTCTGGTTCCTGTAAACAATAAAGATCCCTGCCCGACATGAGACTGCTCCATCCTTCCTTCTGGGGCTGCATCCTGGGTCATTCTCGCCCCTCCTCGACCCCTCAGCCTTCACGGGGTCTCCAGGGGGCTCCAACCTCAGCACCTGGCTGAATAGGCCGACTCTTCAAAAGTCTTTCCAGACATTTCCAACCCCGCTCAGGGTCACAGCTCTGGGTGAGGGACGGTTTGGGGGCTCAGTTCTGTTCTGTCCACCAGCCCCACCATTCTGGGATGAGCTGACTGTGGCCTGCCCCTGAGAGGGCCGCTCCCCTTCCTGCAGTGTTCCCTATACCCTAACTCCCAGGAAGGGGGCTGATGACTCCAAGCCCCTGTGAGGAGGGTCGACACCTTGGCGCTCTGCCCACAAACTCACAGGCTCTGCACCAGGTGCCAGGGGAAGGGGCATGTGTGGGGGTAAGAGACCCTCAGGCCCAGGCTGCCTGCGTGACACAGCCATGTCCTCCTTCCCCAGAACGACCCGCCCTCACAGGGTTGCCGACACTCGTGCCGTGTGCAAAGTGTGCTCAACCCGTTTCTGCAAACGTTTTCATGACAGCAGGGACAGCCCCTCTGGCCTGGACTGTCCCTCTGTGGTCTAAGTTAGACAAACCTTCTCATTACTCTCATTAGGGTACAGTGAATACATCTACTGTACATATCGGAAGCATATATATTATAAATATTTTGTGTGAAACAGCCCAAAGAAGGGAATCTGCCTTTCCAGAGCGGCAGGGGCAGTGTGGCTCCCCGGGGGTGCTGTCTGGGCTGGGCCTGGCCTCAGGCCTGTTTCCACCGAGCAGCGGCTCGCATGGGCTTCTCGGCTGGATCCACCTGCTCCCTCTATGCTCTCGTTGGACCAGTTCCCAGGTGACCAGCAGCCTGAACTGCCACCACCAAGGAGTATCCCTGGGGCCCAATGTGGCCCTCAGGGCTAAGGGCTGGATCTTCCCTCTCCTCAGGAGACAGAGGGGCCAGGGTCTCTTTCTGGCCCCTTGCAAGGGTGGAGCCAGGCCAGACGGGAGTGTCCGCCCTGCACACATGTCCCGGAGCCAGAGGACTGTGGGTGGCAATTGGACCCGCCACTAATGCAGGACTCGGGCGCTAATGCAGCAGGGACACGCCTTCAGGGACAGGCCTGTGGGGCTCCCTGGGTGGGAGTGACGTCCCCACGCTGACCATCTGCTGCTCACTGGCACCATCTCCTCCAGAGCATGAACAATGTCTATGGGTTTTGCTCGAGGTAAAGGCCCTCCCGTTGATCATCGATTTGCTCGAGCGGGCCCAGTAACGTCTCCATTGGAGACTTTGTTGTTAC
>JAOXYA010014240.1:0-13827 GCA_028565675.1 Sorex palustris | reverse complement strand
TGACTGAGATGTCACATTCCTAACTGAAGTGCTCACTCTTGTGACTGAGGTGTCACTTTCCTGACTGAGGTGTCAGTATCCTGACTGAGGTGTCACTTTCCTGACTGAAGTGCTCACTCTCCTGACTGAGGTACCACACTCCTGACTGAGGCGTCACTTTTCTGACTGAAGTGCTCACTCTCCTGACTGAGGTGTCACACTCCTGACTGAGGTGCTCACTCTCGTGACTGAGGTGCCACACTCCTGACTGAGGTGCTCACTCTCCTGACTGAGGTGTCACACTCCTGACTGAGGTGTCACTCTTTTGACTGAAGTGTTCACTCTCCTGACTGAGATGTCATACTCCTAACTGAGGTGTCACTTTACAGACCGAAGTGCTCACTCTCCTGACTGAGGTGCTCACTCTCCTGACTGAGGTGTCACACTCCTGACCAAGGTGTCACACTCCTGACTGAGGTGTCACTCTTTTGACTGAAGTGTTCACTCTCCTGACTGAGATGTCACATTCCTAACTGAAGTGCTCACTCTTGTGACTGAGGTGTCACTTTCCTGACTGAGGTGTCAGTGTCCTGACTGAGGTGTCACTCTTCTGAGTGAGGTGCTCACTCTCTTGACTGTGCTGAGGATCTATTAGCTCATGCCTCGTTTGTTGTGCGTCAGCTTTGGGGCCACACCCTAGTGCTCAGGATCACTCCTGGTCCGGCGAGGGGGCCACGTGTGGTGCGGGGATAGAGCCCTTAGTCCCGAGCTTGCTGCTCTGCCACGCCCCGGGCTCACCCACGTGTGTGTCCTCCCAGTGTGGGCCAACAGCTGTCTGGATGGTTTCCCTCAGAGTTAGCTGCAGGCACCAGAGAACAGCCTGTCTGGGCACTGTCAGACATGGCAGGTTCGAGCCTTGCCAGAGGGCGCGAACCACGAGCGTGGCCAGGGAGGCTGGTCCCGGAGCCTCTGCTGACCCCGTCAGCCAGGCTGCCTGGCCATGGGCTGGTGACGTCCACCGCGAGGCCCTTGTCTACCTCGGAACTCCCTGTGCCTCCTCCGGCCCGAGGGGATGAGGCTGCCAGACCCACTTAATGAACACGTTGCTCAGCATGGCTGCTGCTGCAGCTTTCCTTCCTTTTTTGGTTTGGTTTTGGGCCACACCCGGTGATGCTCAGGGCTTGCTCCTGGCTTTATGCTCAGGGATCACTCCTGGCTGGCTCAGGGGACCATCTGGCGTGTGGGATCAAGCCCGGGTCAGCCATATGTAGGGCAGATACCCTCCTACTGCACTTTCGCTCCTGTTCCTTCTCTTTTGACCACACCCAGTAGTGCTTTGGGGTTACTCCTGGCTCTGTGCTCGGTGATCACTCCTACTGGTGCTCAGGAGACCATATGGGGTGCCAGGGATCGAGCCCAGGTTAACCTATGCAGGGCCAGGGTAGCTGTACTATCTCTTTGTCCCCTGCTTCTTTCCAGGGAGTTGGGGGTGTGGACACAGACAGCAGTGCTCAGGGATCATTTCTGCTGACTCAGAGGGCTACGTGTGGTGCCAGGAATTAAACTCGGGTTGGATGCACACAAGGCAGGCGCACTAACCACTGTACTATCACTCCGGCCCTCCAGCCCTTACTTACTATTTCCCCTGTATCGTGGAGATGTGGCTCAAGGGCAGAGCATACCTTGCAGGTGCTGGGAAAGCTCTGGGTTTGAGCCCTGGAACACCACACACACACACACACACACACACACACACACACACTCACTCACTCATACACACACACGCACATACACACATTCACTCACACATTCACACACATACACAATTACACACTCACACTCACACTATGCATACACACACACTCAGGCACACTCAGACACAACACACACATACTCAGACACACTCAGACACCACACACACACACACACACACACACACACACACACACAGAAGACAGTGGCTCTCCCGCGCGGTGGCCTGCCGTGAAGCCAGTGGCTGACCTAGCTGGCGTCACTCAGACAGGAGCATTCCCTCTTACAAACCCCCACCACCCGCTGCCAAAGCGCCTCAGCCTCACCCAAGACTCATCTAGGAGGCTTGGCTTTTGTCTTGGGCCACACCTGGCGGGGGCTGGGGAGCTTGGGGGCTGCAGGGATGGAGCCCGGTGCCCCCTGCTGTCCTGTTTCTCCTGCCCTTTCATGTCTTCACTGTCCCTATGGTGTTCGGGCCCCAGCAGACGGTGCTCTGGGGCTGCTCCCAGCTCTGTGCTCAGGGCCTGCTCACGGGCTGCACCTGAGCCCCTTGGCACAGAGCCTGTGCTCAGCCTGGGGCCATCTCTCCGGTCACTCAACACGGCCGCTCTTCTGGAGCTGTGGAGCCTCCAGGCTGCCTCAAACAGCTGTGTTTGTTTCCGGTGTTTTCCCTCAGCGGTGGGGCTGGACCACCCCCGTGGTGCTCAGGGGACCAGGTCAGGGCTGCCCGATGCATGCAAGCATGTTGCCTGCGGCCGGGGTCCCCTACCCTCATCCCTGAGCTCTGAGGTTGGCCCAGAGAGCATGGCCCTTCGCCCGGGTCGGTTCACCCTGTGAACTCTTGATTCCCCCGACAGGTCCGCGGAAGAAGGAGTGGCCTGGGCGGGGGACACGGACGATGCCGCGCTGACGGAGAAGCCGGCCAGAGGAGCGAGAGGCACCATGGAAAAAACTAGAACGAAGCAAGGTCGGGGTCCCTGGTGGGCTGCGGGCTGGGGCCTGGACTAGCGGGGCGGTTCACCTTTCTGTTGCCTGGAACCCAAGATCATCACGTAGATGGGCCGTCTCACCTCCTGCATCACCCGAGGACCACGCAGGGCGTGGACCTGGAGCTGGGGCCACAGGGAGTGAAATAGCACGTGTGTGTCACACGTGTGAATCATACACAACCTACACGTGTGTTGGCCCTGAGGGCTGGCTCAGCCTGTCGCGGGCCTCCCGCCTGTGGGGCACTGAGGATGGTCACCTGGGAAAGTAGCTTCTGTGGCCGACAATGACACAGGAGAGAGGTCCCAGCAGGTCGGGGGGCCTGTCCCTGTCCTGTCCCCCCCTGCACTGGGCCCGTTTCTGCCTCACCTCCTCCCTCCTCAGGGCCGTGCCCCTCACCTTCTTCCCCACCTACCCATGGTTTCCTGTCTCTTGTGTTGGCAGCATGGCTTTCTCTCTCAACCAGCATCCTTTCTAGAACCTTCTTCCCAGGACAGTTCTATCAGCCTCATCAAGAACTCTGTGTGTGTGTGTGTGTGTGTGTGTGTGTGTGTGTGTGTGTAGAACTGTGCATTGATTGTGTGTAGAATCTGTGTACATGACTGTGTATGTATGTAGAACCGAGTGTATGTGTGTGTGAATCCCAGAACCTTCTGGAGACAGTTCTGCTGGCCTTCCTCCTTCTCAGACCATGTGTGTGGGTGCGTCTGTGTGAGTGTGTGTGTGCATGTGTGTGAGTGCATGCAGGTACATGTGTGTGAATGCACATGTGTACGTGTGTGAGTACATGTGTGTAAGTGCACGCGTGTGCGTGTGTGTGCATGTGTGCCTGTGTGTGCATGGCTGAACCTTCCATACAGTTCCACCAGTTCTCTTGCCTGGAGCTTGCAGCCTCCTGGTATTCTCCTGGGCTGGCCAGGGTCAGAGGCAGGAGTGAGTGAAGGCGAGAGGGGGCAGCTGGGGGCTCCCCCGACCCGTCCCACCTGCCCTGCTACCCTCCCTTCCACGGGTCTGTGTCCATGGGCCATCCATGCAGACGCCAGCCATGCGTGGACCTCAGCTCGGCGGGTGGCCCTGGGCCCTGGGGTCTCCCCTGCAGGTGTGAGGAGGAGTGGGGAGGGGGTGCGGACTGAGCTGCTCTCTCCCCCCCAGGAGAGAACGAGCACGTGCCCATGAACAGCCCCTCCACGCAGATCTACCAGGTGAGCACAGCGCGTGGCCGCGGCAGGCAGCCCACGGGCCTCGGGGATGGCTGGCCGCACGGATGCCGCCTCTGTGCTGGGCAGGAGGAGGCGTGACAGGTGCATGCGGGAAGGGGGGTCAGATGGTTCTGTCTCCTGAGTGGAGACTCGGCAGACGAAGGAAACGATCTACAGCCGGGCGTGGTGTCTGCACGCCAGCCTGATGTCGGGGAGGCCCCACGGGTGGTTCATGTGAAGCTGGGAGAAGAGACGGTCATTTCCTCCCCATCCGCCTCTGCCACTCGGGACCCAGCATCACTGGGTCCTTGTATCTCCTCGCAGAGAAGAATTTCAGGAGTAGATGAGTTGTGAAGTAAAGCATGGTAGCACTGTAGCACTGTCCTCCCGTTGTTCATCGATTTGCTCTAGTGGGCACCAGGAATGTCTCCTTGGTGAGACTTGCTGTGACTGTGTTTGGCATATCAAATACGCCACAGGGAGCTTGCTGGGCTCTGCTGTGCAGGCGAAATACTCTCGGGAGCTAGCTGGGCTAAGAGGGATGGAGGAATCAAACCTGGGTTGGCCGCGTGCAAGGCAAACACCCTACCCGCTGTGCTATCACTTCAGCCCTCAAAGAAAACAGATTTTATTTGAAGGTTTTGAAGGAGGGAGAGACAGTGGGAGAGAGAGGAGAGTAACGCACTCAAGAGAGGACCTGGGTTTCTCCAAGGGCGGAGAGACCCCTACATGCACCCCAGCATTAGGCATGAAAGCAGGAAAGTCCCCATCTCAAGAGGGGAGATGCGGGTGACACGTGTGCTCAGGTACCACATGTGCTGGGCCACATGGGTGCAGGCAGCATATGCACCCTTTCTTTGTTCAAGGTAGCTTTTATAGAGTATCTTCTTGGTCTGGATGTCTTGTCTGGAATGTTCTGGGCTGAATCACTAAAGTGAATCGGATTAAGGGAGAGGTCCCAGGGTATCTGAGGAACTTCCTTCATGCGTAGGTGTCCACTCTCCTCAGGGCCTATTGCTGGCACTAGGCGAGGGTCTTCTCAGCCTTAGTTCCTGTTTTCTGGGGGGCTACCCCAGGCTGGAGGCGGGGTGGGGCAGCCGAGGGCTGATTGGACGCTGCCCTGTGCAATCCTGTAAGCAGTTTAAGTGATGTAGTTGAAAACTACGTGCGCCTGTAGATTTACACTCAGGTGCAGTTCCGACTGCATGTGGGTCAGTCCCCACCTGGGCTAAATATAGCCATGCAAGAAGGGGCCGGGCTGCCCCGACCTGGGCCTCGCAGTCCTCTGACAGTTGCTCCTGGCAGCAGCGAGACGGAAGCTGGTCGCTGGGACTCCTCCATGCTGGGAATTTGTCCCATCATCGTCTTTGGAGAACGCTTTCCCGGAGCTGGAGAGGTCGTATGGGGGAGGGCATTTGCTGTGCACACGGCGCCCCTGGGGTCCCCTGCACCCGCCAGGAGCAAGCAGCCCGGAGCACAGAGCCAGAAGTAAGCCCTGAGCATCACTGGGTGTGGTCCCCAAACACAGAAACAAACCCCAGCCGCTCCTGGGCCCTGAGCACTGTCGGGTGTGGCCCCAAAGCCAGACCAAACAGCATAAACGAAGAGCTTCAGCATCGCTCAGGCTGAGGCCCAGGAGCACCTGGCAAGTTCTTAGGAGCCCCGCGGGCGGGGCGGGTGCTCTGAGCCCTCCTGCTGGGACAAGCTCCCAGAGATCTGTTTGCTGAGACCGCCCAGGGGAAGGCGCTCGGTCTGGCACTCGGCCACACCTGCCAGGAGGGCCCCTGAGCACAGAGCCGGGAGCCAGCCCTGAGCACCCCTGGGGTTAGCGAGGAGGAAAGAGCAGGAAGAAGGGAGAGCCGGGTCCTCCGCAGGGGCAAGACGCTAAGTCACAGGGGCTGTTGTCCCGTTACTGTGACTTCTCAGTCCGGTCTGCCGAAAACGTTTTGCATTTGTTCAGTAAGAACAACTGGCGTGTCCATGTTTCTCTTAGACCCCCTACAGGGGAAGGGGGTGGGACTTTCTGAGCATGTGGCGCCTGTCGGCCATGTGGTCCCTCCGTCTCAGAGAGCTGCAATTGGGCTCTGGGGGACGGCTGCTGGCGCCTGGGGACATGCCCTCGAGGTGGCCCCCCTGGCAGTCACCGCCTCCCCACTGCCCTGCCTCGCAGATGCAGAAATCAAGTGGCAGATCTGCCCAGGCCTCAGGGCCCTGAAGACCCACTCGCCCTGGCCCCTGCATGGAGCTGTTCTCAGCCCCACTCATGGACACGCCACAGGGGCCATCCGCTGGTGTGCAGTGTCGGGAGCTTAGCAGAAGCCGCTCCCTGTTGGAGGGACCCTCCGGGCGGCCTCTGGCCTCGCCTTTTAGCCGTCAGCCATTTTTGGTTTGTTTGGGGGCCGTACCTGGCGATGACCGGGCTGACTCCTGGCGGTGCTTGGGGACCGCTTGAGGTGCCAGGCAGGCCTCCGACCCCCTCTATTACCTCCCCAGCCCTCCCATCAGCTATTGAATTTACTTATTTAGGTTTTTTGGTTACACCTGGTGTTGCCCAGGGGTCACTCTTGGCGGTGCTCCCGGGACCCTGTGAAGTGCCGGGAACGGAACCCAGGTCGGGCGCATGCACGGACGCGCCCCATTGTACTATTACTCCGTCCCTTCAGCCTTCTTTAGGGGTCAGACAACAGGGCTTCTTCCCTCCTGTGGTGGCAGGGGCGCCCGCCTTTTCTCCCCCAAAGACCGGGGGCTCTCGAGGCAGCGTGGAGGGCCGGGATCTCGGGGCCGCTCAGCACCGGCCCAGCTCCCGGCCGCCTCATCCAGTTGCAGGCGCTCGCCTCGGAACTCAAGACGGGCTTCACGGAAGCCATGCAGGAGCTGTCGCGGATCCACCACGGGGAGTACGTCCTGGAGGAGAAGGTGAAGAGCTGCAAGTGCTCCATGGACGAGCGGGTCACCGAGATGAGGAATTCTCTCAACTACTTCAAGGTAGGGCCTCTCGCCTGGCCCCCGAGACTCGGCTTCCCCTGCGTGCGGTCACGGGTCAGCGTGGAACAGGCGCCTCAAAGCTGCCTTTCGGGCACCTCTGTGCTGATCCCGCTGAACGCGGCAGGAGCAAGACTCTCACCTTGCAGGGCCAGAGAGAGCAGGGGTGAAGGGGCTTGCCTGGGCGTGGCTGACTCTGGTCTGATCCTGGACACTGCATGTGGGCCCCCGAGCAGCGCCAAGGGCCACTGCTGAGCACAGAGCCCTGAGCACTGGAGGTGGGCCCCACTCCAGCCAATCTCTCCTTTGCTCAGTGAACAAGCTGGCCTCCAAAGCTTCCTCCAGGCCCTTCCCTTCACCGTGCAAACATTCCCGGTCTTTCTTTTCTCTTTTAGGAAGAGCTGAGTAATGCCATGTCCATGATCCAGGCCATCACCTCCAAGCAAGAAGAGATGCAGCAGAAAATCGAGCAGCTGCAGCAGGAGAAGCGTAGAGAATCCCGGAAGGTGAAAGCCAAGTGAGTGGCCGCACTGGGGCCTGGGGACAGCACCGGCCAGCGGCCAGCAGGGAACGGAGGGCACAGGCCCAAAAGCTGCCTGACTCCAGCCTCCCAGGCCGAGTCTGGTTGGTACAGCCGGAAGCGAGAAGACATTGGCATCAAATGGCACCCAGAAGAGTAGCTCAACTGTAAACATACGAAAAGCAGGGGCAGGAGAGAGAGGCTGGAGGGCAGGAGGGCTCGCTGTGTGGGCAGGAGTCCTGGGCCCGACCAGTGCCGTATTGTCCCCTAAGCCCCTCTAGAAATGGCCCCAAGAACAGAGCAGACCCAGAGAGCAAGTGCAGGGGCCGGGGTGATAGCACAGCAGGGAGGGCGTTTGCCTGGGTTTCATTCATCCCTGGCATCCCATGTGGCCCCCCGAGCACCACCAGGAGTGATTTCTGAGTGCAGAGCCAGGGGTTACCTGGAGTAACCAGGTTTGTGGCTTGCACACAGGAGACCTGGGTTCGATCCCCAGAATAACAAGAGTAACAAGTGCAAAGGCTATTTGAAAGACTCATTTAGGGGCTGGAGAGAGAGTACAGGGGCTAAATCAGTTGCTTTGCGCACAGCTGACCCGGGTTCGACCCACACCACATGCGGTCCCCCAAGCCCTAGCTGGAGTGATCCCTGAGCACTGCCAGGTATGGCCCTCAAACAAATAAATTAAAATGTGATCATTGGGAAGGGGGCAGGGGAGATGGGACGGCAGGCAGGGCTCTTGCCTCACATGCTGGTGACCCGGGTTCAACCCCCGCCACCCTGGAGAGTCCCCTGACCCCCGAGTGCAGGGCCAGGAGTGTCACCTGCACACAGCCAGGTGTGGTCGAAAACCCGATAGCACAACGATCAGGATTGCTGGGGCAGAGACAGTCTGAGGTCTGAGGCGCTCGCCTGGACTGCTCTGGGCCAGCTGTGACCCAGCACACACACTCCTGAACATGGCTGGAGGCGCAGGGGTCCCAGGACGGATGGGGGCAGCACTGCGACACCCAGAGCCTCATACGAGCCTCTGGCCCAGTTGGCCAAGGATTGCTCGGAGTGGCCCCCAGGCCCACTGAGGTCTGTCCCCTGCAGATAATAGTGATTGTGCTGGGAGGTGACTAGTGACCAGGTTTATGGCTTGCACACATGAGACCTGGGTTCAATCCCCAGCATTGCAAAAGAGAAAAACAACTCACAAAAAGTTGTGCACCGGGGGCAGGGGAGAGAGAACAGGAGGGACGGTGTTTGCCTTACATGCAGCTAGTCCGAGTTTGATCCCCGGCATCCCACATGGTCCCCCGAGCACCTCCAGGAGGGACTCCTGAGTGCAGAGCCAGGAGTAACCCCAGAGCATTGCTGGGTGTGACCCAAAAAGCAAAAGAAAAAAAAAGAAAAAAAAGATGTCATCACTCAATGTGCTTATGGTTATCAGTCGCTACTTGTACTCTGAGGCCGTGCAGGGCGATGGACGCTCACAGGTCACACACGCAGCACAGCTGAGACGGAACCAGCCACGTGGGCCAGAGTCTCAGAGGCACAGGACAAAGTGTATCAGGAGGGGCAGTGGTTAAGCAGAGCTTGAAGGAGAGCCACACGCATGAGGGGAGCTGGAGGGGGCCGAGGGGGTGTTCTGGCTTGGAAGAAGTGCTGGAGCGGTGTCCTCAGAAGCTGAGGCAGGGCAAGCTCGGGCACTGCCGACACCCAGAGGCGACACGTCCCAGCCACCGGCCGCCGGCAGCTGCAAGGCTGATTACTCCACTATTCTCTGAAAATGTCAGGGTTCCCAGCAGCTGAGGTGCGCCCAAGGGCCCAGGGCCCCCTGGTGGTCAGCGCCTGTGCCAGGGAGCCGCGCCTCACTGCTGCTCTGTCTCCAGGTCTCCGCGGCGATTTCCACCTTTTTTGTTTTGGGCCCGTGCCCAGCAGTGCCAGGGGCCCCAGGGATGCCCCTCTCACACACTGGCATGGCCACGGCGAGCACCTTTGGGCCGGTCAGTCACCGGGGCCACGGCTCAGGGAGGAGAGTGCGGCTGGTTCAAGGGCTCGCAATCCCACCCTGCCCGTGTCCTGCACGCGAGTCCAGGCCCTGGCCAGGCTGGATCCAGAAGCTGCCTGTCCTCCTGGGTTCCACCAGCCGTTCAGGAACACTCTGGCGTTCTAGACGGATCCGCTTCCTCCACCCCGTGTTCAGCCCCACGAACGCCTGTCTGCTTCCCTCGCAGGAAGGCTCAGAAGGAGGAGCACAGCACCCCGGGCCCGGCCGGCGGCAGCCCCTTCCGCTCCATCAATACCCCCGAGCCCCTGCAGCCCAGCGAGGAGTTCCCCAGCCTGCTGCCCGCTCAGGCCTACGACAAAGGTACCCACCTGCCACCCCGGCAGCCACAGCCTCCCGAGCCAAACACCCCCCGGACCAGCCATGTACCACTTCCCACAACAACCAGCCACAGGCCCATGCTCTGCCCTGAACAACCTCGCACCCCCCCAACCAGCCACGCACACACATGCACACACGCACACACACCTCTCCCCAAACCAGCCCACCCCAACCAGTCACGCCCCCGGCCCTGGCCCTGGGGTTGAACATGCTCTGGCTCCCGCCTGGGAGAGGTGACGACTGACCTGGATTTCGGAGCCGGAGTCCATGGGCCGTGGGGAGACGGACATCTGCCTGAGTGTAAAAGATTCTTTGTAGTGGGACTGGAACAATTGTTCAGCGGGTTCAACCCCTGGCACCCCATATGGTCCCCTGAGCACTGCCAGGTGCGGCCCCCAAACAAATCAAAACAAAAAGTTTCTATAAAAGAAACGGGAAACGCCAAGCCGAGTGCCCTGAGTTTGGCCCAGAGTTGCCCGGCTGTCCACCCAGCCCCACGTCTGCCCCATCCAGAATCAGTGTGTGCCCAGCACAAACACGGCGGCAGCAAAGGCCAAGACCTGGGCCTGGGCCTGGACGGGTGGGCAGTGGGGACACTGGGCCCAGGGTGAGGTCACACCAGCGTGTTTCCCTGCGGCTCAGGACCCAGGGACAGAAGGGACGTCAGTGGCTGTGGTTCTGTGTCCTCAGCTGCATCCGGGGACTTTGTCTTCCTCTGGGGGCCGCGCCTCCCTCTGCTGGGGGATGGTTCTGTCACATGGGCAGGAAGGACGCTGAGGGGCTTCTCCTTTCTGGCAGCTGCTGAATCCAGGGCTGTCCACGTCGGGGAAGGGAACGTGAAGGCCGTGCTGGGCGCAGGTAAGAGCCGCCCTCGGGCCCCTCCCTGGTCCTCGTGCTCTAGGGAGCAGCCCTGGGGCCCGGGCCTCTCTCTCAGGGCCCTCAGCTATCATCGGGACAGGCGTCCCCAGTCCCCAGGGGCCGCGTTTCCGGTGAGGCAGCCCACCCGCAGTCCCTCCCTCCTCTCTCCCTCCCACCCTCCCTCTTGCTGCCACTTGCTGCCTGGGGTGGAGGCTTGGGCAGCCCGAGCCTGGCATCCGCTTCCCCTTAGTGTCCCCTGGAGGGAGCAGCAGACTCAGCCCAGCCCCCAGCACCGTATTGTGGGGGGTCAATGATGCCCCCGATTTGTCTTCGAAGCTCCTCGTTCCCAGGGGGCGGGGAGTGTCTAGGGCAGTGGGGGCCCAGTGTACATGCCGGCACCATGCATGCTCGGTACAGCTGTTCTGGCCAGGGGGACAGTGGGGGACAAGGCCCCACCTTGCACAAGGGCTACTCTTGGCCCAGGCCATAAGCGGCTGGGACTGAGCACAGCGTTTTCCAGGAATGAGCCCGGTGGCCCCGGAGCCGGAGGAGAGCCTCAAGGCGTGCCTGCCTGCCGACACCCCCACCCCGGGGCACCTCCCCTCAGGGCTGTGGCGCCAGCCCAAGGTGAAGGAGCGGGCCGAGGAGTACGCCACCAAGGACCGCCCAGACAAGCTCACGGAGGCCACGCCGGGCAGGCATGGGGCGCTGGACACTGTGCTCTGCGAGCCCTCCCTGGCTGGTGAGTGCCGGCTGGCTGCAGCTTCCTCCACCCTGCGCTGACCACCGTCGCGGCCCCTCCAGGCGCTGGCTCAGGCATGCTCGGGTGGACGGTGCCAGGACTGACCCCTAGACACGGGCCCCCTTGCCGCGTGTCCAGGGCCAACTGACATTTCATCAGCCTGTTGTCCAGTTTTACTGGTGTGTGTGGGTGTGTGCACACGCGTGTGCCTGTGTGTGTGTGTCTGTGTGTGTGCGTGTGTATGTCTGTGTGTGTCCGTGTGTGTATATGTGTCTGTGCATGTGCGTGTGTATGTCTGTGCGTGTCCGTGTGTGTATATGTGTCTGTGCATGTGCGTGTGCATGTGTGTGTGTCTGTGTGTGTGTGTGTGTGTGTGTGTGCTCGCACCTGGGGTCAGTCCCAGACACCCCCTGAGAGGCCGGCCAGCTCTCTAGCTCTGAGCCACCCCCCACCCACGCTGAGATTTTATTATTTTGGGGAAGGTGCCCTGAGCACACCTGGCGCTGCTCGGGGCTGAGCGTGGCTCTAGGCTTGGGCGTCACCCCTGGTGCTTGGGGACCCATTGGTGCTGCCAGTTGGGGACTCTGACTGGGCAGGGTGGTACTCAGGGGCATGCCGCCTTGGCGCCTGTACCATCTCCGCCCCACAAGCCGAGGCTCTGAAGCAGAGGCTGCGATGGGCCAGCGCTGTCCCGGGAGCCTGCGGCCCTGCGGGGGTGCCCGGCTGTCCCACGCGCCTTCCCGACGAGCAGACGGGAGTTCACAGAGGTGAGGGTCCCCGCAACGGCGCCCACCAGCTCAGGGTCCGACAGTCAGTCGTGGGTGGTTCCGAGAAGGCGGAAGGAGGGTGGCGAAGGGACAGGTCCAGTCAACGGCTCAGTGGGGGCCGTGCCCCAGGACAGCCTCACGCAGTTTCTATCCCCAGAAGCCAGAGTGGCCGCCACATTTCAGTGCTCCGCACCCCACTGTGAGCCTTCTCTTTGTGATGTGCGGGAGAGAGTTCGGGCAGTTTCTCCTGATGGGTAGCGCTGTGGGTGGGCACGTGGGTAGGTATATGGTTGGTCACACGGGTGTGTACGCGATTGGGTACAGGTGTGGGGACATGGGCAGGGGCTGGGGTGGGGTCCCTGGGCACCTGGGGGGTACTGGAGGGTAATGGACAGGCAGTGGGTGAGTGGCCTGCCCTGGTGGGTGGGGTCGTGGGCACCTTCCCACAGTCCTGCTGGCCGGCAGGTCCCTTAGGGGGCACCAATTGAAACCCTGCCCAGCCTTTCCACGGTGGTCTCGGTCTTCCCACTAGCTCTGGCGGGCTTTTGTGTGTCTCTGGGCCACACCCAGCGAAGGTGCCCAGGGATGACTCCTGGCCCTGCACTCAGGGTCCCTCCTGGCGGGACCAGGGGATCCAACCTGGGTCGGCCGCACACAGGCCAGTGCCCTCCCTGCTGTACCCGCTGCTCCTTCTGCCTCTTCCCTCTCAGTCTCTCTCTCCTTCACGGAGGTTCCCTCATGGTGCTGGGGGCCGCCTGGGCCCCCCCAAGCTCTGAGTCCCCTGAGGCGACCGGGGGGTCCATGCCGCTCAGTCGTCTCCCCGCCCCAAATGACCCGTTTCCAAACAGCTTGTCACTTACGTGTTTCTCTGAGAAGTCTGTCTGTCCCCAGGTTGAGGATTTGTTTTCTTCACAACCCTTCCGGTCGCAGCAAGAGCGGTAAACCAACCCCTCCGCGTATGCCTCTGAGGCTCGCTCCATGTGCTGGGGTGCACGTGCGGAGACGGGTGCGTTTCCTCCGGTCAGGTCATGCGGCAGCATCTCCTCCTCCCAAAAGCATCTCCTGGGGCCGGACACACCCAGGGCCTCACAGGCTCCGTGCCACCCAGTCCCCACCTGGTCCCCCCTTCCCCCCCGCTCTACTCTCTGCCTTTGGGAAGAGACGCCTGGATTTCTTCTCTGGGGAGCAGTTTCCCCAAGGAGAACAGGGCACCCTGGAGCTCTCACCCCTCCCAGGATGCCCGAGACAGGATTCTTAGTTTCCTCAATTCTTCCTCCCCCCCCTCCCTCTCTCCCCGCTTCTCTCTCTCTTAAGCAAACTGGGGTGTTGGGACGTCACTGTCTGTAGCTCTTCCTTCTTTGGGGGCCTCCTCTAGGGCTCGCTCCAGGCTCTGTCTCCTCGGGGTCCCCCTGGGCTTCTCCGCTTTAGTCTTCCTCCCCCGCCCCCGCTGGAGCAATAGCACAGCGGTAGGGCGTTTGCCTTGCACGCAGCCAACACAGCCGACCTGAGTTCGATTCCCCCTCCCCTCTCGGAGAGCCCGGCAAGCTACCGAGAGTATCTCGCCCGCAGGGCAGAACCTGGCAAGCTACTCGTGATGTATTCAATATGCCAAACACAGTAACAACAAAGTCTCCAATGGAGACGTTACTGGGCCCGCTCGAGCAAAT